>RJWM01012144.1:0-57469 GCA_004363535.1 Dasyprocta punctata | reverse complement strand
TGGACCCCCAAGGACTCATTTATATTCTTAATACAAAAACCATTTAGTCCATCTCCAAATGTTGCCAAAAGTTTATCTTGTGCCTTTATATGTTGGAAGTGCTTAACCTTGTTTTCATTTGTACAGGGGGTTACAGATAAGAGTTTGCCATAGATCTCAAAGGAGATTTGGGACTTGAACTTTTCAGCAATGCTGAAACTGTTAGGACTTTGGCAACTCTTAGAGATAGACTAAATGTCTTTTGTAGTAAGAATGTACATGAGTCCTTGGGGGTCCAGGGGTGGAATGTATTGGGTGATATGCAGTGTACCCCAAGTCCTCATATAATTTTGATGGGGCTGAGTTATTGGTTTGTTATTGGTTTGTTGATTGACAGTGTGAACACTGTGCCCGCCCAGGGGTGGAGCTGACATACAGTGTAAGGGAAGGCGGGTCTTCCGCTTCCGTTTCCGCCTCTCTCTCTCTCTCTCTCTCTCTCTCTCTCTCTCTCTCTCTCTCTCTCGCCAGCGCGACTTGCTGCTCACGGATGCCATGAAAGGCAGCCCTGCCCCGCCACGCTGCACTGGAGCCAACTTAAGTATGGACTGAAACTCCCGAGAAACTGTAAGAATAAACCTTTCCTTCCCTAATTTTGGGTGTCAGGTATTTCATCTCAGCAACGAGCGAAAAGTAACTAAGACATGAAGGCTATCTCATCCAATTCAAATTCAATTTTTCTCCCTGTACCCTGGCCTGAATCCCTTCTTGTTGACTCTGGAACACAGGTCCTCTAGTCTGTTCTTATGTCTCAAATCATTCTCTCTTTTTCTCATCAAACTATAATTGCTGTGAAGTCTCTTCATTGTCTTAAATTCTTCCAAAAAAACGCCCCTTCTTTAAGGATGTCTTCTCTCTAGAAACCACACTTGTCTCCCCAGTGAAATCTTTGGAGTGACGAGAATATCCACTAACAGTCTTCTCTCTTCCTTCACATCCTACTTGACACTCATCCTATATATCTGCTTCTTGCCCTTTCAATTTTAATATAAGGAGGGCTTCATAAGGTCAGCATTGACCTCCTAAATTCTACAGCTATTTCCAGGTTTTAAAATTCTGGGCCTCTCGTTTTCATCTGACAGTGTTGAGAACTTGCTCCATCTGGGAACTTCCTCCCCTTTTGGCACCCATGACAGTGCACACTCCTGGTTCTGTTTGCACCAATCTGGCCCATAGCCGCCCGTGTAATGCCTATCATGGATGAAGGACAAGTCTTGGCATTTGTCTGCCTAATGTCACTCATGTTCAAATTCCTATTGTCCCACCTTCCCTGCACTCATACCACTTCACCAGCAAAATGCCCTTATTATAATTTTCAGTGCCTAAATAAGATCGTAGCAGTAATACATACCTTTTAAAAAGATGGTGCCCTTAATCACCTTTGTATTACATTCTAAAATATAATATTATTTGTAAAACTATTAATATATACCCCCTTAAAATTAAGAGTCACAACATGAAGATACAAGATAAGGTCTGGATTTCATTGTTTAAAAAATGAATATATCAACTTTATTCAAAATATTATGAGTATTGAAATGAGCTAAAAGTGTCAGAGTAACCAGAACACTGACATGAAGTAAGTCATATAATAAATGTTGTTTTTTTAATTCAAATACAATATCATGGGGTCTCCTTGGCCATGAAATAATTAGTCAAAACTGGAAAAACACAAAATTAGCAAAGGTAAGAAAAGTATTTCAGTCCAAAACATGGTCTGGTGTACTCAGATCAAGGCCAAAGGTCAGTATCTCCCTGTGTAGGTAGCGAAAGATGGAAATGTCAACATGATCATCCATTGTCTTTCATGGGAGGCCCAGTGGTTGCTGCCCTGTTCCCCTTCCCCATTCCTGACAGCCCTATGGTGAGAACCAGCTGCATCAAAGAGGTGGGAGAGCTGGGGCCTGCACTGCCACCGCTGACAGGCCCAGTAGAGAAGACAAACATTTGCTGCTGCTTTCACCAGCATGCACTCTGCATCCTTCTCCCCCAACTCTAACCCAGCACACTCTAGACATGCTCCTTTATAAAGTCTCCAAACAGGAGCATAAAGAAAACCAGCGGCAGATGGACTGGATCTTGCTTTTTGCAAGCAGTCATTTTGGCATTATGCAGCCAGTCTGAATGCTTCTCCTCCCCGAGATTAATGAGGTCACCATGGGAGTTTGTGAATAGACACAGGAGGTGAAACTGCCACATTTCTTTAGCTCCTCTTTTTTGGCTGTCAAGTGAAATTACCCAGTGTGGCTTTAGTAGTGCCCAAGGCAATCACGAATTTAGCACACATTACACATATCCATTGCATCTCTTCTACTGTGCCCCTTATTCAAAGTGGCATTTGATTGTTTGGGAAAATATTTGTTCTTATGTAAGCTTCCTGAGACCTTATAAAATGTACTGTCACTTGCAATCTATCTGATGTAGGGATGTTTACATAATGAGACACTGATCTTTTAGATTTGGGAGTGCCATTAATGCCTAACTTTTATTCCATAATGGGACACAACTCCCCCCACTACATTTTCTTAAAAATCTAAATATTTAGAAACCTGCCTACATTTCCCTAAACTATAAAATGTTTAGAGACTTACCAACATGGCTAATAAACTTTATGATATAGGAAACTTTTAGTGCAAAGTAATACAACACGTCACACATTACCTTGCCTTAGCCTAAACGACTTACTTGTAAATGTTTAAATTTCTCATGCCATTTATCTGCCTAAATGTCTCATTCATACTTTGTTATTACAGCATGAATTCAATTTATATTTCAATGTGCACACTGATGGTGACATTTAAAACATGCAACATCAATTAACACCTGTGCTTCATTTATTTAAAACAGATTTGTTTAAAGCCAAATTTTCATTCAACATGAATGGGCCATAAGTAGAGATGTATCTTTAAATATGGAAAGTAAAAAGCCAAGGGCCTTTTGTACCCTTTCTTTAATGTCACTATAAATAAAGATGCATAAAAATGCAAGCAGACAAAAAATAAAAGGACAATGTTAGACTCAAAGAAGAGGAATTCCAAGACCAAAATGTATGAATTCTCCCAGGACAGCCACTTCTTAAATTTTTTTGACAAACCAGCTCCTTCTACATGGTTTCAAAAGGACAGACAATACTGGAAGATCTATGACAAACAGTATTAACCACATAGAACCTGTCCATCTAGTGATTGCTAGCAATATTTAAGCACAGGTCTCTCTAACTCTGTCTCTAAGTATGCATACAAAACTCAGATCACAATGTATACAGTTACTTTTATCAATATTATATTACAATTATTTTCTCTTATCACTATTTTTATAAACATAATTTTATTTTTATACATAAAACTCCATCTCTATGGAAGTATCCAGTTAAAAAGAAGTTTCAAGAGAAACCTGAAAAAGCAGTATTCAGATTTTCTTGTGCCTGAGAAGGAAATTTGGAGTTTGTGTGTTGATAATACAATTATACGACAATTACATGATAAAAATCTTTGGCTATTTTTTCCCCACTGTATAGAATGCTTTAGCAATCCCTGGCACTGACACAAAAGAACAATCAGGCATCCATGCTATGGAATAAACAAAGACTAAATGATGATGGCACAAACTTACCACATGCTATTCCACCATTTTCTATAGGTCATGAGAAGGTTTACCCTGTTTTGGCTAAAACCGAAGTGTGTGCATGTGTGTGTGTGTTTGTGTGTGTGTGTGTGTGTGTGTGTGTGTGTGTGTTTGCTGAGTTGTAAGGAAGGGGGTGTAATCACGGGAACACTTTGATCCAGGTTTTGTCTTTAATGTATTTTATACATACAGGACTCGATAAAGGCATATATAGATGCTTATATACTTTAAGCATTGGTATAAGATAAAGAATCTAGTATTTAGAACCCATGGATTGCGTACCTGTCCTAGCTCAACCAATTCAGAAGCTATATAATTTTAAGGATATATTTTGTCCTCTTAAAGTTTCAAATTTCCTACTATAAAGAGGAGGCAAAAATATTTCTTACCCAGGATTACTTGTATTGAAAAATATGACGAAACTTCACACTACATGGGCATAGTGAGTATACAGTATGTATCAGGTGAGACTGAATTTGTCTGTATAGTGGTCCCCAGAAAATATGAGATTAGAATGCCACCATGAAGTTGAGTTTTAGATTCAATCTAAGTATAATACTACACATAAGTGAAAGAATTGTCAATTAGCTAATTCAGTGATTCAGATGCAGATTTGGCAAACTTTTTCTGTAAAGGTCAGATAGTAAATATTTTTGCTTTGTGCATCATACTACCTCTGTCACAACTATTCAACTCAGTGATTATAGTGTAAAAGCAGTAATAGTGAACTAGTAATATTTAAGCAAATGAAATTATTCCATTAAAAAGTCTACTTACAAAAACATGGGCCGCCTGCAGCTCTACTATGCTTGACATTGACCTTTGCATGGGGTCTGTTTGCCAAGTAATCTTGGGGAATCATAATATAGAATGTCCTGCACAATTTAGCTTAAGACTAAGGAAGCAGGTAAGTAGTTAGATACCAAGGAGTCCACTGGGATAGAAAATAAGCTATATTCTTGTTCCAGAGACCTGAACCCCATAGCAAATTATTTCCTTGATTCAACAGCTAAGCTTCAGTAGCTTCAGTCAATGACAACTAATGTGGGCCCCATTACAAGGAAGCCCCATGTCCTCTAGTACTATCTGACACTTTGCTGGTACCAGTAAATAGCTCACCAGAGTGTATCTGTGTATGGCTGCACTCGTGTATGATTTAGACAGCTGTTTCTGTTATCTGTTGCTCTGTAAAAAGAAAAAAAAAACCCTGAAACTAGTGATTCCAACCAACAATCTACTACATTATTTTACAATTCTGTGGGTTAACTGGGCTAAGCTAGTAAGCTCTTGGCTCTCTTGTGCAACTGTAGTCAGAGGGCAGCTGATAAAGATTCACTGGGGCTGGGTGTCCCCCACATTCTATTGGCCAAAAGCCAGCCCAGATTCAAACAAAGAGCCTTAATACAGGGAAGTATGGTTCACCAAAAGCATGTCAAAAGGCATTCATCTCAAAGTTTTTGAAACAGTATTTGTTTGACTTATTTAAAAGCTTAAAGCTAAATCACATTTCAATCTCCAAGATTACCCAGTCTACTATAAATAGGTATTTCCCCAGACTACTTGGTTACAGAGTACAACTTGTCAGATGTTTTGGTGAAAGTCCTCTCAACTTCCGAAGAGCCATGCAGAGCCACTTTATAAACTAAAGATGTAAAATCACTTCAAATAAATTGAATATATTTCATAGCATTTTTAAAGCTGACCTATGAGGAAAAAGAAAGGCAGTTATTGTGTAAGATTCTATCCACAAGACCCATTTGAAAGTAAAACCAAAGCAAGAGAACAACAGTTCTATATTATTCAACAAAACACAGCAGAAAGAATAAACCAACAGAGAATCTCAAAATTACCAAAAACTCAAGACAGCATCTAATTCAACTTCCTACACAAGGCAGGTAGGCTTTCTGTAATAAATTTTAGGGTACTGACATTTTTAGCGAGTATTCTATTCCTTATACCATGCTAAATGATTTGCATTATATCTCATTAATTCCTCATAACAAATCTAGAAGGTCAATATAAAGTAGGCAATATCATTATTCCCATTTTACAAGTTAGGGTCAGATAAGTGATTAGCCCAAGGACATTCATGTAGGATTTAACTACAATAAGCTCTAAAGCCTGTTCTGGCTGATGTCTGTCAAATCCAGTGATTTTTTTTTATCCTGTATGCTACTCTACATCTCTGACCAACCAACATCTCTACATGAGAATCATCATGTTGATTCTCTCATGAAATAGTTCATTCAAATATTAGGAAGTTCCAGTGATTATGAAAAGAATGCTTCCTCAGTGGTTTGCTCCAGCAGTTTGTGTGGTCAATCAAGTAGTCTTTCCTGCAGAGATTCTCATCCTCAGAGTGCCTGACTGGGTTTTAATAGCGCCATAAATCCTTGCAAAAATGTGTAAATTGTGATGTTTACAAGTATAATACATGCCAGTGGGCCTAGAACAGTGATAAGATTCTCAAAACAGGCAACTGCAAAGAGAACACAGCTATGCCCAATGGGCAGTAACCAAGCATCTATTCATAACAATAGTGAAATGGACCATGTCATTCATGAGTGCACATTCAATTTGAGCAGAGACAAAAGGCACCTACGCAACCATAGTAGGTATAAATGAATATAATTAACAGTGAACAGCCCCCTCCTCCTCAATGAATATGTAACAGGGTTAAGCAGATGCTTTCCCCACAATCTCTAAATTTCATGCTAATGAAAACATTTGAGATACAGATTAAAATGAAACTCTTGGTGGAAACAAAGATAGGCTCAGTCTTTCTTGGGCACCAAAACACCCATCTATTGACTTCCTCCTTATGAAGCCCTTGAGACTCCCTCATAGTATGCTTGTAGGGCTCTTTGAAGTAGTTTGAAAACCAGCAACTGTATCTGCTGGAATGGTTGCTGAGAATCCATTTATTTCTCAACTTTCCTGTAGAACTATGCTTCTCATTGTACCTAAGTACCAAATGAGCATGTAATTTGTTTTTAGCTAGGCTACACTAACAAATTGTTTGAGGCTGAGCATAAAAGAGGATAACACACTCCAAGAAGGAAAGAGAAGAACTATCAGAGCCACAGGCAAACGAGGACTTGGCTCAGACAATCAGTTGCACTGGTAGGAAGGCAGGTATCAGCCAAGTCACTGGGTAGCCTGTGGAGTTCTGATATGTCAGTAGAAGCTGCGGGGAGCTCATGTATGCACTTTGCAACCTGTCGCTTTCTGTTCTGCTGGGGTCTGAATGACAGAGAAACCATGACAACTGAGATGGATGGATGTTTCTTTACTCAGCTGTCTGCCACCTTCCCTCTGCAAGTAATAACCTTGCAGTCTCAGGAGGCATATTGCAAACATTTCAAAGGCACCAAGGAAGACTTCAATGGACTTTCTGTTCTTCTTTGAATTTTCTGGTACCAAGAAAAACTTGGGCTTATTTGCCAGCTCTCCTTTCCTGGCCTAGTAAAATAATTAGAAGGCCAGATCCAGAATATCTGATAATACTCAAAAAGAAGTACTCAGACTCTAATTGCAAAGATTTGTGGGTCTTGTCTTTCTTCTCAGCTCTGTGGGGATACTCCCAGTTTGCCCTTGGATTACTTCAAAGTAGAGTAAAATTGGATTTTCTCTGGCAGCAATTGCTTTATTAAAACAAAACAATTTTATTTGAAAAAGTAAGTTGCATTTGACATTTTTCTTTCCACATCTGATTTGAAGAAGGATGCTGTTAATAATAACAATAAAAATGACTAAATTCAGTCACAAACTTTAGGAAACAGAAGAGCCAGAAAATGCACACTTATTTTTCATGCTAGGCATATATCTTCCTTTGACATTTGGATTAGCAAACCTTGATCAGTGACCTATGTGGCTAAGAGACTATTCACCATGTGGCAGTGAGGTTTACATTACTACTCCTATTTTAGACACGAGAAAATCAAGGCTCCCAGTGATATATTGGTCTGCCCAAAGTAGCACTATTAGGAAGATGAGACACTTTTGATTCCAGGTGCAAAACGATTTCAATGTACCATAGTTTTTGTCTTATACGGAGATTAAAAAACTCATTAGGAAAAAAAGCTATGTAAATGTATGTGGTTTTTCATGACACCCCTCTCTGTGCTCATACCCCAACTGTTGTATTTCGGCACACTCCCCTTCCTGACCAAAATGTCTACAGCAAAGAACAAAGCTCCAGAAGCCCCTCTGAATCGCTAAAATAAGCAATTAAATTGGAAGCATTCAGGCTGTCAACTAATAAGGTATCTTCTTGCATAGAGTAAGCATGAAAAGTAAAAAAGTATTTGGGATGGTCCATTTTTTTCTCTACTGCTACATATCTTATTAAGTACTCTAACATACTATCTGGAGAAAAAACATTATCACGGCCAACGTAATGTTCAGTAATACCTTCCACATGTTGCTGAAGCATTCCTACTTCTCTGAGGGGCTATGTCTTTCCAACTACAAAAATGACTTCTATCAGCAATACAAACATTTGCAGAGTGCCTTTCAAACAGGTAAGACATACGCTTTGCAAGCACAACAGCAAAATCCATTTATTGAATACTTTGTCTATGCCAGGTACTGTCATGATGCAGGGAATATGACTTAAAGCCAGTGTCTTACAGCCTATAGTATAGCAGAGGAAATGTGTCCACAAAGTAATCACCATCAATGAGATAAGCTGCCAAACAGGAAACAAGTCTAACAAGGGAGAAGCTCTGGCAGTAAATGACATTTAAACCAAAGCATAGAAAGAATGAGGGGCCACAGTGTGGGAAAAAAAATTTGGCAGCTGTTCCTCAGAAAAAGGACTCATATCTAGAATACATAAAGAATTAAAAAATTCCAGATGTCCCCCCACAAAATTTAAAGACCCAATCCAAAAATGGGCATCTGAAATGAATAGACACTTATCAGATGAAGAAGTAGAAACAGAAAATAGAGGAAAAAATGTTCAACATTATTTGTTATTCAAGAGATGCAAATTAAAGCAATGCCAAGATTCCATTTCACTCCATAAAGAATGACCACCATCAAAAACTCAACCAACAACAAATGTTGGCAGGGCTGTGGGGAAAAAGGAACCCTGCTTCACTGTTTGTGGGAGTGTAACTGGTGAAACCACTGTGAAAATCAATGCAGAGAACCTCAAAAAACTAAAACTAGAGATTCCATTTGACTCAGCTATTCCTTTTCTTGATATCTTTCTGAAAGAATTAAAAACAGCATACCACAAAGTTATATGTGTACCCATGTTTATGGCAGCACAGTTTATAATAGCTAAATCTTGGAAACAGCCCAAATGCCCATCAACCAATGAATGAATAAAGAAGATGTGTCTTTTTTATACAATGAAGTACTACCCAGCTATAAAGAAGGGTAAGTTTGGAACATTTCTAGGTAAATGGATGCATCTTGGGACCATACTCTTAATTGAAACCTATCGGACACACATGTGTAAACACCCATTGTTTCTCTGGTGTGAGAAATGGAAAGTGTAAATCAGGAAAAAATGTATAATAAATATTGTGAAATAGTGAGAAAATGTTTAAATGGGAAAGGGAATTAAGAGGGGTAGAGAGGGAAGGAAGGAAACAAAAAGAAAAAATGAAAACAAAGCTTTTATAAATAAGTAGGGGGAGAAGTACTGAAAGGAGGGGAGGGTAATGGGGAAAAAAGAATCCAGGTATATCATGTACAGGTACAAATTCCCTATGATGAAGGCTATCATTGTGCATATGTAAAATGCACCATTAAATTTAATTTTATGAAAAAGAAACAATGAAATGCAAGTAGGCTAAGTGAATGGGGTAAAGAGAGGGAGGCTGTGTTCTAGAAGAACAGCATGTATGAAGGACTGGGAGCATAAGAAAGTATGTTCCAGTAACCGGAAGATGTGCGTTGTGACTAGTGCTATATATATGGGCCCAGGGGAGGAGAAGTAGTAAATGGTTTGAAAGTTAAAGAGCCAAACAGGAGCTCACTCGGAGAGGACCTCACAGCCCATGGTATGTGAAATTCTGTAGAAATCCAGTACAATGAATCACTTGCTAGTCTTCTATGATTCATGGGTGGCAAATGTGAATTCTAAGTATCTTGAAGACTGGGCTTATATTTCTTGAAGTATTTTTTCTTGATTTTACTCTTCTTGTTCATTTTGCTTAAAGAGAAGCCAACTAAGGACAAATTAATGTTAAAAAATAAAATTTTTTGTCATGCTAGGGGCTAGAATTAGAAATTGCACTTAAAATTTTCCTTTGTTAAAAGATTACTAGCAGTTCCTCTTTCTGATTAAAAAATGAAAAAATAGCGATATTTTCATGGCAACATTATAAAGGACAATGTTTTGTATTATTTCTGCAGCAGGACTGCCAAATATAGTGCCATTTTCAGCATCTAATGAATGGAAATACCCCACAGCAGTGAACAGACTCATTATTAACTCTATGCCAATGATCTATCATCACTGAACCTATCAACCCATCTTTTGCCTCATTTCAAAGACCATTTGAAATAGCTCCAATAAATACAGAATGAAAATATGATTTAAAAACAGGTAAACAGTGTAGAAGTGAGGGTGACCCTTAATATGGCACTATAATCAAATGCAGAACAGAACTACATTTAGATATGCATACTGTAAGTCCTGTATAATTGCTAGAAAACATCGCGAAATTTACTTTAAGGTTTCCAGTAGGCAAAAGATAGAGAGCCCAATCAGTTCAAACAGTGATCTTCAACTTTGACTACTTATTAAGAATCACTGGAGGGTAGGAAAAACAAATTCTGAAAAATCATCCTCACTGAAGAAAAATTCTTCAGAACAAGGTCATGCATTAATACTTCTAATATACAGCTATGGTTTTGATAGTTGGTTGATCTAATCACTTAATATCAAAACTCCAAATGCCTCTAAGTTTAAAAGCACACTAATTACTCAGGAAAACACAGCTTTCCTTGGCATTGAGCCTTACAGAATTTGCTCCTTCCCATGGTTATTCTAACAAATGTAGAACTGGATGTGCAGGACAGAGCCTCCAATACCATCCCTGCCATAGCAAAAATACTAGAAGTTCTCTGAATTAAAGGTCTTGGAAAATGCTCCACTGTAAATCTAGCATGTAGTAACGAAATACAATTCAGAGAAGGTGGGCTTAGGAAGGATGAGGTATATTTCAGGGACATAGTTCTCTGATCTGTTCATTTCATTCAGAATGAGCTTTTTCTGGAGGAACAGACAGAAAAATAGTTTCTTCAACTACCAATCCCCAAAAGAGAACCCCTTTAAAACTTAAGCACATTTCTCAGCAGCCAGGCAAAGGACAGCTCAATGTGCTATAACTACAAATGATATTTTTAAGGCATTAGAGATTTGAAATGTCCTTCGTTTGCCAATGGTGGTAAGTAAACCTTAAAAGTCATTTTTATATTGAGTAAATGCTTAAGGATCACAGAGACAGTCACTGGTGATGAATGGAATAACAGAACACCTGACCTATGAAATCGGGGATGATGTGAGAATTCTATTGATTGTGACCTTTGCCAATGCAACAGAAACAAATGTGTTTAAGCCTCATAGGTTATGGAGCTCCAATTTTTATAATTCACTTTAAAAATCAAATAACAGTCCAGATGTACAGTGTGTGTGACGTCCTCTGCTTCTCAGAGTCACCCACTGCTTGGAAGCCTGAAAGCTAGGCCTCTTGGGGTGTCAAAAATATCAGCTCTCTCCTCTTCGACTTTCTCTGAGGTACCATCACCGGAGGGTTTTTACTTCTTATCGTCTACAGTGGGAACCTGCAGGATGTCTACCACTATCGAACTTCTTTCTAGCCTTAGGACTTTTTTAAAAAAGTGTATCTGCTTGAGAAGTCAAATATTTAAATATATATATATATATATATATATATATATATATATCTATGCATAGAGCTTCTCTAATAGAAGGAACACATCCTCTGACATCCACCGCCCAAAAGCCCTAGGTCTCTGGGGTTCTCAGACTGATAACCACTACCTTGTAGGAAACACAGGTTCTAGTGAAGTTTCATGCCCTGAAACTGAAGGGAGGCTCAAATCACACACTAGAACATGTGGAGCCCACCTGATGAAGCTCTTCCAGCATCTTTGGATAGACTTTCCACTGAATACATCACCAGCTGCTTGTCCTGTAACTGCCTGAAACCTGCCTCCCTTCCGCTACTTCTCAACCGCAAAAAGTGTTGTGTTGTGGAAAAAGAACACAGAACTTGAGTCAGTGAAGCTAGGTTCCATGTCCAACTGCATAAGAACAAGGCTTCAAATCCCTGAATCTCATTTTCACTCTCTGTACACTGAAGAAAAGAATTACTCCTTCACAGAGTTGCTGTGAATACTAAAGGAGCAATGCTCACAAACCTGCTTTGTAGGCCTGGAAAACTGTATAGGAACACAAAGCTATTTCATCATTCTCCTTTTGCTGCTTTGAAGAAGTCATGCCTGTTTCATTTAAGACCTTTTTAGATATTGTTCACTCAGGCTGAAATGCTCTTCCCGTAGCTAGCTCTGTATCATTTCCACCTCAGTTTGGACGTCATCTCTTAATAGAGCTCCTCACTGATCCTCCTGATTTAAATTAGACATCCCTAATTTTCTAATATCACTGCTTATTTCCCTGCAAATATATTCTCTCTATTTGCAATCATTTAATTAATTTGTTTGATTTTCTGCCTTCACAAAGGCCAGGGATCATGTCTATCTTATTCTTCACTCTCCCCCCAGGGCTGAGCACAAGGCCTTGAAAGTATTTGGTAGGGAATGTCATATATAACAATGGAAATACTGTGTTCTGCAGTGTCATTAAATATTTAACATCATTTCATCCTTAGAAAAATTATGTGGATGAGTAGTTGCTAAATTTTTCTTTACAGAAAAGGAAGCCAATAGTCAGTGAAGTTAAGCAATTTACAGAAAGGCAATCAGTTCATAAGCTTGGAACTAAGATCTGAAAGCAGGCATCCCTTACTCAGATTCTTGTTTGTTGCATAGTAGCTGTGCTAGACTTGTACTGAATGCTTTCGAGACATTCTTTCATTGTAATGTTCTCAACAACCCTACAAATTGACAATCATTATCATTATTTACCAGTGAGAGGAGTCAGGCTCAGGGACATAAAATGACTTCCCAAGGGTTACACAGCTAAGAAGTAAAGATGAAACCCAAGTGCAGTAGACTCTGACTCCAAATTCACTTACTTTGCATCAAGAAATGCTAGAGGCCTTGGAACACCATTGGAAATACTGAGGCCTAGAATAAAATGCTTTCTTAAAAAGAATGTGTATCATATTTTCAGAAAGAAACCCAAATACAATAAAGTGCAAAACAACAGATAAGTAATAGGAAGTGAGGAGGTAGATCGTTCTCAAGGGGGAAAGTGACCAAGAGATGGAGAGAAGGAGAAGAAGGTAAAAAGGATTTAAGATGTGTTATTTAAATTTACGGACTCCACATAAGGAATGTAAATATTGTATGTTCCATGCATTTACAAAAAATAGGGAGGGGATCAAGAGATAAATTGAGGAGGAGAGAGGAAAGGAAAGGGGATGAAAAAGGGAATTAAGATGTGTTAGGTACACGGACCAGTTCTCCACAAGGAATGTAGACATCATGCACCACAAACATGCACTAATAAATGAAAAAGTGAAAAAAAAAGCACTTTGAAAAGAAAGGATGAGCCGGGCGTGGTGGCGCACGCCTTTAATCCCAGCACTCGGGAGGCTGAGGTAGGTGGAGCGTTGTGGGTTCGAGGCCGGCTTGGGCCACAACGTGAGCGCAAGGCCGGCCTGAGCTACATAGTGCGACCCTGCCTCAAAAAAACCAGGGCCGGGAGTTTGGCTCAGCAGCTTAAGCGCCTGTCTGGCAGGTGCGAGGCTGTGAGTTCGATCCCCGGTGCCGCAAAAAAAAAAAAAAAAAAAAGAAAGGATGAAATAGGAAGTACGAGACTTATTCTTGGGAACAAAAGCATGTTGTAACCAGGGGAGAGGGAAAAGTAGACATTTTCAACTTGTTTTGTTACATTTATTGAGCATTTAATGTATGCAGGGACTATATGGGGCATTTTTTTTAGGATTTCTTTTTTTTAGAATTTCATAACAATATAATAGGAAATTAGCCATGGTTAATATACTGCATATTGTTATCTTAAAAGCAGTTGCTCAGATTGCAAGATATATGCATGCAAAATTGATAAAACAATACAAGCACAAACCGTTCTTTTCAATGAACTAAAATAAATTAACAGGATAACTGTTAGCTATCTTGTGTGTGTGCATGTGTGTGTGTGTTTGTGTGTGTGTATATATATATATATATATATATACATATATACATATTTTCTTTCCCTTTCCTTCTTTTGTCTTTTCCCCATTCCAGTTCTTCTTTCCTTTTGAGCAGTTTCTTCTCCTTTCACTTTCACAATATCTATTGTACATTTTGGATCTTATTTACTCTTTCAGTTTCTTATACTAGAGAGACAATACAACATTTACACATGTGACTCTCTTTTCTTTCACTTATGATTGTGGTCTCAAGTTGCATCCATTTACCTATAAAAGTCTCAAGTTCATCCTTCTTTATAGCTGAGTGGTACTCCATTGTATAAAAATACCACATCTTTTTTATCCATTTTTCAGTTGATGGGCCTTTAGGTTGTTTCCAAGATCTGATTATTACAAATTGTGTTGCTATAAACATGGGTGCATGTATACCACTGTGATATGATGTTTTTAATTCTTCTGGGAAAATACACAGAAGTGGTATAGCTGGGTCGAATAGGATCTCTAATCCTAGATTTTTGAGGAATCTCCTAAGTGTTTTGTCCCTTTTAATCTTCACAAAATCCTAAAAGGTAAGAACTGTCATTATTCTATTTTCATAGACAAAGAAAGTGAGGCACAGAAAAGCTGAATCACTTGCCCTGGTCTGACTCTAAAGTCTGCCAACATCACATTCCCATCTTGTCTTTGTAGTGACTAAACATGACAAAGAAGTGGGCATTATGGGTTATATTCCTGTGTCTCCGCCAAGTCTCATGTAATCATGGCATGAGCACGGCTGAGTCTGGTATTCATAACTGGTTTGTTGTCTAGCACTGGGATTGGAGATGTGAGTGTTGCACTCATGCAGGCGTGGAGCCAACATACAGTGTGAGGGCAAGAGGAAGGTGTGTTCTTTCTCTTGCCAGTTCCCCTTGCTGTTTGCCTGCCATCATGAATGGCTGCCCAGCCACACGGCCTTGGAGCCAACTGAGTATGGACTGAAACCCCCAAGAACTGTAAGAAATAAACCTTTTCTCCTTAATTGTGGGCATCAGGTATTCCATCTCAGTAATGAGCGAAAAGTAACTAAGACAGTGAGAGACAATCTTCTGTCATAGGAGCAAATGAAGAGGCTCACAAAATAGGGGATTTGGTTTCATTAAAGCATTACCTGTGTATGGGGATGGATGGGAGCCCACAAGGGGAGCAACAGCAATGGGACAGCAGCCAAAAATAGAGCATAGATGAAACTGGCAACATCAAAAGACAAGAATCCAAAGCCTTAGAGAGGCAAGGGAAGTTCAAGATGTGCCTAAGAAGACAGAAGCTCAAACACTCTTCAGTTGACCAATATGATAAGTATCCTAAAGAAAGGGTTCTTAAATCTCTCATTATGTATAATGAAATTACCAGATCCATTTTCTATTATAGCACATTTACAAAAATGAAATAGAACTCTCAAGAGGATTAGCCAGGATTATAATATGCATTCAAAATCACTGATGCTTCTATATTCATACTGCTCATGTTAGGCAAGTTTGTCATTGTGCAAACATTATATAATGGAGTGCACTTTAACTAAGAAAACTATTACATCACAAAGGAATATAATCTTATGCCATCAGCATTATACATGCACCCTGTCATTGACACAAACACCATCATGCAGTACAAGACTATATTCAATTAGCTATGCAAAATTAGAATTTCTGTCTAAAGTCTCTTATAAAGGATGGATTCTTTCTGCTGACACCAGAAGTATATTTTATTTGAGATGAGTTTTCCTGTCTAATTACTAGATGTATTCACCCATTTTATTGACATGTGCTAAGCAGTTAGTGCACATTTCGTATGGCACTGGAAACATTTTAGCTCTGCACTTCCATGTAAATCCACATACTTCAACAGAGCTCAGTTACTTGCATAAATTTGACTCTTCACCCTAATTGCAATTATAATTCCCTACTGTACTCAGGTAACCTTAACAGGCATTTCTGAATTTCATTAATCACACCAACTTGAATTTTAATTGAATGTAGAAGAGGGCATTTGAATACAACATCTCAACCCTTAATGACTGTGGGTGAAAAAACATGGAAAATCCATGTTCTTCTAACAGAATTAGGCCACAAAAGCATATACTTTCTCAAAAGAAAAACATGCCTATTTTTGTGCTAAAAAAGCACCAAAATTACTTCCAGTGCTAGCCTGCCTGAAGAAGAAATATTCTGAATATTCAATCATGAGAGTAAAACTGGTGACCTATCAGAATACTCCATCGTGATATTTAACCATACAGGGTATTTAGTCATTGGTTAGAAGAATGGGCATGTCTAAATCATCTATGAGTTGAAATGAAATTTACACAGAAATAAAGGTGTTGCTACAGGTGTCTGTTTCCATTTCCAAAGTCCAATGCATGTTCTGTTTGTAGAACAGTGCTGTTATTCTTAGCAGGGGATGGGTGTTCTCTGGGGCCTACACTAATGGGGTACCCAACCATGATGAACACGGGTGCAGGATATGTGGAGGCAGATCCATGAACAATGTGTCATTTGGACCAGAATTATCTTAAAAAGGAGTGTGCATTGCTGGTGTACTATCCCAGGCATTCTCTGACAATGGTCACGTGGAGTAGGTGGAAATATAATCCGTTCATTGGTAGTGCCTACACTTGGGAGCTGGGACAGATCCATGTATTTCGTGATGATGGCAAATTTCTTTAGCTATAAATTGAAACTGACAAATACAATGTCATTACTGCAGCATACAGTGCCTACCTATTAACATCCATTTATGTAAAAATACTTGATTTTAATACTAAAGTACAGCTAATGATTCCATCAGCTTCTTAATTTAAATATTATTTTAAAAGACAGATGAGCCACTGTAATTTATTCAGTTTTGTGCAGTGTTCATCTCAGCTGAATTACGCATAATTTTTTAGACATGGCCCTTTAAATATTTTATGAAATGACATAATGTAAAAGTGAGGTCACTTATCATTGAAAGATAATCACTGTATAATGTCGAATTTTTATTTCAAAGAACTGGATTTTTAAATATAACATGGATTCTGATTAGTGCATTATTTCATTTTAAAAATTGACACTCAACTTTTAGAATGTGAGCCTGTGGAGGAAAGAATATTCCCTGTTTTTTGTATTTATAATGATTCTCATACTCCATGCACATTATAAGTCCTCAATAACTTTTTTTATCATGCATGGGCATCCGTTACTCTTTCAAGACACGTGTCATCTGTTGAGGGTGGCATGCTCTATTTCCCTGCCCTAGATGTATGTGTGAAGGGTCTTCAGCTCCAGTGACAGTACTGCCTTTTTACCAGCCTGTGACTTATTTCAAAGAGGAAGAGTATTTTAGTCTAGGTGTTGGACACATCCACTGGACCATGCTTCTCAATTAGAGAGAGTTAATAAACATTAAAAGGCCATAAGTATGGCAAGCAGTCTGGGGCTTTCCGAATAGTTAAATGTAGCTATCGTATGATCCAAGAATTCCATTCCTAGACATCTACACAAAAGGAATGCAAAGTAGGTATTCGAGCAGATACTGGATATAAAAGTCACAAACATGCTACTCACAATAACCAAAAAGTGGGATGGATAAACAAAATGTGTCATATCCATACACCGGGAGTATTATCGAGTTGTAAAAAGGAATGAAGTCTTAATACATGCTATAGCATGAGTGAACCATTGAAAACCTTACGCTTAGTGAAAGAAGTCAGATACAGAAAGCAACACGTTGCATGATTCTGTCGATATGAAAGTTTCAGATAGGCAAATTCAAGGAGAGAAAGTAGATTAGTGACTGCCAGAGGTTTAAGGAAAAGGATTTAATTTTCCTCTTGGGGTAATGAAGATGTTTTAGAGCTAGAGTGGTGGTAATTACACAACACTGCAAATACACTAAATGACACTGAATTGTACCCTTTAGTAATTAAAAAAAGAAAATGTATGCTACCTGTATTTTACCATGCTTGCTAAAGGACACAGGTATGTAAGATTCATTTTCTGTCCCTTTCTTGCCATGATTGGCTGCATCCTGGGTAAATGTACCTAGTTCTCTGGGTGCAACCTTTCCCTTGGGTTGGCTGCCCCAGTTTCTGGACTTGGAGCAATTAGAGGATGCAGGAGAGTACAGCACTTGCAAGCCCCTTTCACTACAGACCCAAAGCAAACGTCCCTTGTCAGTCTTATTCATAATAATGACGACATTCTGTCTCCATATGCCTCTTGAATTTTACTTCTCAACTAACTTTGAAATTGAAAAAGAATAGAACAATATTCATTGGCATCCCCTGCTTCCATTAACAAAACTGAAAACCCTGACAAGCATGGCTCCTATGAATTCATCCAGTTTTCAGATTTAAAGTTTGGACACAAAGTGTTAAAGATATATCAGGACCTGCAAGGCTCCCTCCACTACAGCCCAACCTGTGTAGGGCTACAAAATCAGAGTTGAGTATCTGGGCTTCGAGAATACAACGATGAAGAAAGCAAGTTGTCTGTCCTCAAGATAGAGAGACAAGGTAGTAGACATAAACCCCTTATTCACTAATCTACTTCTGTGTTGAAGCCTCTTGCATGGACTCATCATGGGATCTGAGAAACGCATATATGCAAGGTATGCCTATGAGTCAGTGGTCAAGATACAATCAGGAGACTGAATTCCTTGGCTACTTGAAGTCCTCTTTGAACTATGGTGCACATGAGCACAATGCCTCTAGGTAAATTTGCTTAATGATTTAAGTGCCCGTCTAACTATGCTGCCATCTAACCTAGCTACCTAGGTTCTGACAGTACAGCATTCAACATTGATTTTTGATGAATAATGGTAGTTATTAATTTGATGATTTATTTCACTCTGATAGCTTCCTCATCTATCAAATTCAAAACTCTAGAGTCAATATATATAATATTTTAAATTTTGTAATAAATTAATTTTAATCAATAAATGTAAAATCATATTTCTGACATACAACATGTTTTGATACACAGATACATTGTGGAATGACAAAGTAAAGCTAATTAACATATCTGTCACCTCACGCACTCTTTAGTGAGAAGATTTAAAAATCCATTGTCTTAGCAATTGTGAAGTACACAATAGAATAGTAACGACAGTCACCATGCTGGGTAACAGATCTCCAGGGCAGATGGCAGCTTTGCAACTTATGAGCTGCCTGGGCCCAGAAACGTTACGTCAAAGCTACTGAACCTCAACCTCCTCACCTGCCAAATGAAGAAACCAGCCTTCGGTATCTGGAAGATTAGTGAGAGGCTTGAAGGCATTGACGTAGCCCGTGTTGCTGTCTCAACCTGGCATAAAGTCTATGCTTCCTAAGTGTTAGTTTACTTGCTCTGTACTGAGATTTCTCCCTTTAGTTCTTGGTTGGGAGTCAATTGCATCACAAGGCCTTTTTTCACTTCACTATGAATAAACTAGTCTTTATCTTTTTGACTCATAGTGATCTTTCTTACGATACAGAAGTAATTAAAGTAAAAGTGCCAGTACTGCCCTCTCTTATCCAATATCAAACCATTATGCAACTGCCATCAACAGGTGTCTATCTAATATTTCAATATAAAAAAACAAAAACATTCATACCCATACCTGGGTTTCTGTTTCACAAGATGAAGTCCTACTATATATGCAATTGTGAAATTTGCTTGTGTAGTTTAACTATATATAGTGGATAGGCTTTTAATGTTGTAGTTAGATGGATCTACAACATTTTTACTAGCTGTGCATTATCCTAATGAAATTATCACGTTACTCAACTATTTCCCTTTGAATGTCCATTCAGATTCTCTCCAGTTTTTAAGTATTCCAAAGACATATAGTACTTCATTCAATTTTTATATAAATGCGCCATTTGTGGGGTAGTAAAACTCTAAAAAAAATAAATTTCTAGAAGTAGAGCTATGGGATCAAAGCAGATTGGCATATAGAAGCTAAAAAGTACTACTATATTAATCATTATAATCACCGAACCCCAACGTTAGTGTAAGAGAACACTTTTGCTCCATACTCTTTACAAATGCAAATATTATTAATCTGTTCTATTTCAGCCAGTGTGATGACATCTCATTTTGATCTGCTATGGCTTGATGAATTGTGGAATTTAAAACATTTTCATCTTTGTATTTTCTCTAGAAGTGATCATTTAGGTTACTTTCATTTTTTTAATACTCCAAGTAAATGCTTTAACAAATATGAAATATGTACTATCTCCTTTAAACTGCCTGTTCTAATTCTTAGTTCATTTATCTACTAGGGAATTATTTCTTCTGCATTTGTAGTATGTTTTATATCAGTAACATCGGCTATTTTCTTTCAGATGTATGCAAATTCTTTTTCCCAATTGATTGATTGTATGTAATTAAATCTATAGTTTTATTTCCTCAGAGAGTATAGGACCATATTTTACTTAATGAAAAATTGATTTCTAGCTTTTCAAACTCTATGTTTTACTTTTTTGGTATCTACTGATGATATGACTTTTCTCCTCCAAACCTATCAAACTGAGCGCTCTATAACACTGATAAATTACCAATTGTTGAACTAGCCTTGCATTCCTAGAATAGACCCAAATTTATAATTGCATTTCTGGGTATTCTTCCCCTCTAACTCTCCTTTCTTCTCTGCCCAAGTGCCAACCTGAGTTTGTGGAGATGAACGAGTTAATGGAAATCAACTCGCTTGGCAATGTCAAAAAAAATTGGCTTCTATGCTGTCCTTCCCTTTCTGGTCTCCATCCTGGGGAGGATGCCGTGCTCTGCAATTCTTGGCTTTTTCAAGCTGGGAACTTGCCATGAGTCACAATGGCAGCTGGGTTTCAGAGAGAAGCTGATTTCATTTTGCTAAGTTGTCTGACTGTGCAGATGTTGTTTCTATCTTGCTGACTGAATGGCTTTTCATAGTTCAGCCATACCTGGCACAGATGGTAATGGGTTTTGGAATCCCCCGATGGTTCTTCTGATTTCTGGGATGAGTACATTCATACCATGGGCAGTCAGGAGAACAACCAGGGCTACCTTGAGGTTAAAACTGGCATAAACACCGGGGAGGGATCTGAATATGTATTGCCATAGTTCTAATTCCAATTGATTAAAATAATCTTCCTGGATGTGAATAAAAGTTTAAAACAATGCACAGTGGCATGTGTTCACCATGTTTCACTTGGGAAACAGTTTCTCATGAGTTATAGCTCAGCTCATTTGTGTCATTCATTCATTCATTGTGCTGCATAGCCAACTCTGTAGACAGTGTGCTATATACTGAGCATTCCACATGGTCAAAAACATGCTGTCGAGGCACTGCATTTAAAGGGAAAGAGATTTACATTAGCAAATCAATGTGATAGAATGAGATAAGGTGTAAAAAAAAAGAAAGAGGCATAAGACCAAAGACTCAAATCTTCCCCCTTCAGCCTGTTTCTTCAATATAGTCATAATCAGAGGCCTCACCCAAAGCAATATTCCTTCAAGATACTACCTTCTAAAATACAGTGATATAACAAGAAGAGAAGCTCATCATCTCTGTATCCCCAGTAGCACTTTATAGAGCCCTACTCTGAATCAGTACATGCCTTGTCTGTGTTTTGGGTAAATCAGCGAGTGAGTGCAGTCAAATATCCAAAGCATTAGAGCCTGCAGAGTTACAGAGCAAAGCAAAAATGGATGAATGAATAGGTAAAGAGATAAAGAGGTTGAAAAGTGGAAAAATGCACATAAAAGCATTGCCAGAGCCATAAAGTTCTCTCTCTCAAGTAAAATGACATTAATAGCACCACTGTCTTTAGAGGGAGGCCACTACCTTTTGAAATGGAATGTATGATATGCCTCCAGTTAGTTTTCCTGGCAATATTGGGTATAGCCTGACAAAATCAAGGTTTTCCTCTCATGAATATATTTTTTAACCACTTAGAAACATAATAGCTCAGAAGGACCATTTTCAGTCATCATTAATTCAGATTGCTTGAAAAACAGCTCCATACCTCAAATCTTCTGTTGCTCTGTTTGTGAAAAATTGGCAAATATTATACACACCCTTCTCTTTAGCTCTTTCTCATGGCATTCTTTGTATAAGTGTGAGAAGCACCGTTCCAAATTCAAATCCTTAATTGTCTGACCCAACAAACTTTCAATCACCAGCGTGTCTTGGAAACAGCATATAAGAAATAATGAAAATCCCAGTCATTAGAAAACCATCAAATATACGTAAAACCCCAGCATATAGATTACACATAGGAAAGTACAGCAGTAAAAGGAAAATAAGTTAAATTTCAACTTTTTCCAAAGAATCAGAAACTGTTGATTCCCGCAATCTAGGTACAAATTGCACCTAAGCAGCATGGTAGGTCGTTCAGCACTGGGCATATCTAGCACCATCATCAGTCCAGCCCTTGGCATGGCTAACGTAATAACATAGGCAGATACATCAGAGAATGTCAGAGATGCTCGCCTTGGCTATTCAGATGTCACAAATCCTAAAATCTGAAAAAGCCTGAAAATCTGTTGCCCTAGTCATTTTCTACTTTTCTCAAGCCTTAGAACTCATTATTCAAATAAAACCTTGGGAAAGGTCCCTGTGCATAAGTCAGTTGAAGATGGAACTGCTTGGATTGGAGTTGGGGGTAAAAATCTCAGAATCTTTCCTTTATGATCTCTAACGCCTGTGTGGATACCCATGACTGCTTTAAAAAATGCTTTAAATGATCTTACTAAACTAAGAGTTTAAATACGGGGAAAGTTAAGCCCATAAAATCAAAGCGATTTTCTTAGGCTGCACTGTGAAACAATGATTTATGTAGAACTAAAAACCATGTCTCCTGACTCCCAAAGGGCATCTTCAATCCTTAGCATTCTTTAGCCCTTGCAGTCTCTTTTGCTCTATTATTGCCATAGAAAATAAGAGACAGCACTGGTTTTATAAGAGATCGAACTATGTTAAACATATGACTATCAGCTATGTTCTGAAAACCCTTCTGTCAAAACTAGATATATTTCTCTTGTTCTATGAAATTAATCCAACAGTAGGTTTCCCAAAATCCAGGGGTTGGTATTAAGTACAAGTCTCTGATGGCTTGCTTCTTTTTTCTACAAAGATTTCAAATAGTCAAAGCAACCATGAGCAAAAAGAACAAAGCAGCATGCATCATACTTCCTGACTTTATGACACACTACAAAGCTATAATAATCAAAATGATTTGGTACTGACAAAGATGGACACATAGACCAGGAGAACAAAATAGAGAACCCAGAAATTAACCCACATACATACAGTTAAATGATTTCCATCAGTGGTTCCAAGAATATAGACTGGAGAAAAGTCAGTCTCTTAAATAAATTGTGCTGGCAAAACTGGTGGTGGGGAAGAGAATTAGACAAAGGAGAATGAAACCAGATCCCTGCATCTCCACCATTCATGAAAATGAAATCAAGCTCATGAAATACCTAAATGTAAGACCTGAGAATTTTGAAACTAGATAAGAAAATATAGGGGACATACATCAAGGTATCAAGAGAGGTAGTGATTTTTTAAATAATATCCCAATAAAACAGGCAGCATGCAAAAACAGGCAAATGGTATTGTTCAAAACCATGAAACTTTTGGACAGCAAAGGAAATAATCAACAGAATGAAAAGACAACTTGTAAAGTGGAATAAAATATTTACATATCATTCTGGTTTTATTTCTCTCATTTACGTGGATAGCATGACTTGCTTCATCTGTTCATATCTTCATATGATATGTGATATAGTGGTTATTCTATTGAAACCTTCTTTTCAACATTGTTAGCCTTGTTTTTGTATACTTGACCTTAGCACTGGTAATAATGGCTATTTGCAAAATACTCTTAAGTATGTGACATGCTTAAGTGTGGAAACTTGGTTTTTATTTTTATTTTATTTTATTTTTTTTATTTTTTTGCAGCACCGGGGATTGAACTCACAACCTCGCGCCTGCCAAGGCAAGCGCATAAGCCACTGAGCCAAACTCCCAGCCCGGAAACTTGGTTTTTATACCACACACATACACATGCACACCCACCCAGAATAGTCGCACAAATACAAGTTTAGGAATCACTTAGTCTATACATTTTCAACAAATGAATGAAAAGAGTTTAGGATTTGGAGGGTGAGGAATCAGCAAAGCCCACCATTTTTATTGCTATTATAGCACCTTCTTGAGCAGAGTTTTAAAATACCTATCATACAAAAACCTGCTAGAAGCAGGTGAAATGCATGTATAATCATTACATTTTACAGTCTGGAAAAGGAGGGTCAGATAATAATTGAAGAACTAAGTGTCTTCTATTTGGAGTAAATTCCCAGGAAACCTAGGGGTCAAAACTTGAAGTCTAGATAGCCAGTCTGAGTGTTAGTGTTTCCGTGTGAGAAGGAAGAATAACAAGATTGACCGGAGACAGTCACCACACAACGAGGATTAGAAAGTACATGTTTATAGTATTTTTCCTAATCCCTTATGAAAAATACAAACTCCATGAAATTACAGAGCATTGTTGTTATTACAAGGGATTTTGAAAACTGCTGAATGTACTTTCAACTCAGAAGACTGTGCTGGGAATCATTTTAATTCAGATTCTCATTTGGTATGAAAGCAATAAACATCTTTTTTAAAGATTTCTTTCTTTGCTCTAAGTGGTTATGAGTAATAATGTGGGTGTAAATCTTCTTAATTCTTCCTGAGCTATTTGAAATTCTTAATCATGATTAGCGTATAAAACAGAACAAGATATTATATGAGTGTCTTTAAAACTGTAATTGTTGATAAGTCACTTTAAGTTTTCTTTCTCTGGCTTAAAGGATAGTAGTTCTCAGTGATAGAACACGCAAATTTTCAACGATAGGATAGTTGCTACTTCAACTTCCAATTTAAGTCCTGGAAACAGTGTTTATTTCCTGTCAGAGGTTAATTTAGATCTCTGCAAGTTATCAGCAAAGAGGAAGCAAAGATAAGTAGAAGAAATTATCTAGGGAGAGAGAGAGAACTCTAGAATTAGAGACAGAATTTGGTCCAGGTTGGTCAGTTATACCCATGTCCCACGCTGAACTTCAACTTTTCCACAGCTATAAAGTTATATAATTGGGTATATACCTCTAAGACCCTCTCAGTACTTCTATGTAAACACCCTATAAAGCTATGGGGTGTAACACACTCTACTGGTAAAATACCATTGATCAGTTAGAGTACTTTGGGAACCTACTCTTTTTCAGATCTGTGCTAAAAAAATAAAATAAAAATTGCCTTTCTGGTCAAACCCACCCAATGTATAGCAGCTAAAGAAATTTTTGAGAAGGCTTCCCAGGAAAAGTAACATCTGCTCTAAGTTTTGAAGGTTTTGTCCATATCTTAGAAAAGATAGGGAAATGCATACTCTAGTTAAGGCCCAGCACTGGAAATCACCTAAGATTAGTTAACTGGCAGATGTTAGCTTTGGAGTTATTTCTTGAGTATTAACAAGAAAATATAAGAACCTATAGAGAACAAAGATATAAGCTTCCCAACAGATTGGCTAAAATTAAAGACTCTGACCATACCAAGTATTGTCAAGATTGTGGAGCAAATGAAACTCTTACATACTACCAGTATGAATATAACATGTTCCATCCACTTTAAAAACAAGTTTCACATACCAAGCAATTCCACTAGTAGGTATACACCCAAGAGAATTGAAAATATATATCCTCATAAAAATGTATACATAACTGTTTACAGCACAATTACTCATAATAAATGCATAGACAAACAACCTATGTACCTGTTCATCGATTCAACAATGAATGAACAAACACTTGGTATATCCATACAATGAAGTATTTGGTAATACGAATGAATGAGTACTCATACGTGCTACAATATGGACAAAGCTTGAAAATACTACAAGTGAAAGAAGACAGTCACAAAAGCTATGTATGATCCCACTTACATGAAATTTCCAGAATAGAAAGAACTCCAATCTGTCGTGTGAAAAACTGTAGTAGTTTCCCTCCTGGTGAGAAATAAGATTTAGAAGAAGGGAAGGAGAAGGACTTCTGGGTGCCAGTAATGTTATCTTTCTTAATTTGAGTGTTGATTAATTTGTTCAATCTGTAAACATTTAATGAGGTATACACTTAGGATTTATGCACTTTCCCCCACGAATGTCAGTCTTCCAAATAACATCACTAAAAACATCTTTAAAAAGCTATTTATAATTCATCTGCTTCTATCTTCTGGGGGAATATTAACTCTGCACAATCAAATACCTGCATCATCTTGAATGCTATGTTTGAACACAAAGCCAGAAAGGAGCCATGTAGCTTTGATGTGATTTTCTTCCCTTACTCCCTGGAAGGACTTCAAACATTTTTGAGATCATAAATAGCAAGTATCCTGTGGCTGGCACTCTGGGTATCCAAAGTAAGAGGAGAAACATTTTAAATATAAAAGGCAATTTTCCTGTAAAGTGAATACCTTCTTCATGAAAGCATCTTTCACGCAGATTTCTCCCTTCTGTCTGTCCTTTCCTTCCTTCCTTCTCTACTTTCATCCATCCAGAAATCCATTTATTTAACAAATGATAACTTTGAAGCCTCCACAGGCACAGATCTAGTAATACAGATGACTAAATTGTCCCTTTTGAGATAGTGCGCTGGATCCAATTGTCTGTACTATTAGGATATTAAAAGTGTTCATACATGCTGATTCCCAAAATAATGTGAGAAGCATAGCAAAAGGAGGCGGAAATTCATAAATTATGTTAGAATCACCTATGGGAGCAAAGTTGACATCAACTATTTTAGGTAATAACTACAAACTTCCAGAGTGACCGGCTCCAAATGAGTATAAGTTCAGCTGTAGTCTTTCATCAATGCAGAGAAAACTTCAGACTGAATACATGGACCCATTGAACACTACCACTGAAGTGCAGTGATGGAAGCCTGGATGGTGGCATGAGATGGGGTCCTGATTGGATCTCTGCTAGCCTTCCTTTTCTCTAAAAGTAACCCTGAGTTCAAGGGGACTAATCAACCAAAAAGTTATTCTTCAGAAATGTCTTCCATCTTTCTTGTTCTGAGATTGAAAGAAAGAGAAGTATGAGGAAAGAAAAAACAGTTTGAGTATTACTTCCATTATTTAGTATGGACAAAAGTCTACATTTTCAACTGAAATTTGAGAAATGACTTTCTAATTTTTAACAGCAACATAAACCAAAAAAAAAAAAAAACAGCTAAAAGCTAAGTGATTAAAAAATAACCACTGGGTCTTTTTCTCTCGAAAAGTTTTCAGTGTTGTATAAAGAGAAAAGAGAGAAAGAAACCCACATAATTTAAGTTTTTCTGGTTCAGTTTGTAAATTCGGACTTTTAATCTAAAATTCTGAGTCATTTGACACCTCAACTGTCCAAGTTGAAAGCCACCACACAGTGTACCTGAGTCACAGCCACAATAATAGATGGTGTTTTTCCAGGCTTTTCTTCAAGAATAAGAACAAGACTATTTTCAACATAAAAAAGAGAATCCAAGAAGGTGTCTTTACTTTCCTACTTCAAGGATGTCAGGCATGAGGAGAAAGAACTGAAGTTTTTCTAGTCTCCTCAGGGAACTATGTTGGTTTTGTGGCCCACTACACAAAAGCCCAGAGTGATCCTCTAGGCATGACCAAATTGTCTGCCCACTTGCACAAATGTACTGCGCACATTCTTTTCTAAACTGCTTTGTACACTCAATACTATTTTCTGTATTGAACTTTGGGCGAGCATATGGATATAGTCCATCCATATAAAGTGTCATATAATCTTCTACTCTTTAAGTATACTGCTATTTATTATATGAATCTATTCCCATATTGCCAGACATTAATTTTTTAATATGGCAGTGAACATTCTTATTTATGTTGCCTGTATATAGACATAAGGATTTCTCCATGGAAAATGCCTGGAAGAGTGATTTGAACATAACAATAAGGTATGCATATCCTTTATTTTCTCACAATGTTCTCCAAAGCAGGTATATACATTTATACTCTTTCAGAAGTTCTGGTTCCCCACATTCTTCCAGTATATGACAACTTGGTATTATCCTACTTTGTAATGTTTGCTAATTTGATGGTTATGAATTCCTTTACATTTAATTCACCTTTTCCCCCTCATTACTAGTGAGGTTAGGTACATTTTTTTCATATATTCATAAATGAATCAGGTTTTCTCTTCTGTAAATTTTCTGGTCACATCTTTTGCACATTTTTAATGGTTTATTTTCTTTTCCATAATTATTTTTCTAGTACTGTATAGCTTCTGGATAGTAATTCTTCATCATTTATAGAAGGTAAAAATATATTCTACTAGCCTGAGGGTCATTATTCTGAACTTTCTTTATACAAGAGTTTTTAATTTGAAATGAAGCTAAATTTATCAGTGTTTTCTTTTGTTTCCCATCTCAGAGTTTTAAGGAATTCTTCTCTAACCCAGGATTATGAAGACATTCTTCAAAAATGTAAGAAGAAAATTTTCGCTTTCATCTTTAAGTCTCTAATCCAACTTTAATTTAATTTATGTGGAGCGGAGTGGGGAATTTGACTGTTTCATAAGAATAGTCAATTATCTCAGGATTACTAATTGTCTAATTTATCCTTTTCCATTAATTCATAACATTCTCTCTGCTGTACACCATATTCTCATATGCCTATGAATTTGTTTCCAGAATTTCAGTTGTGTTCCATTTGCCTACTCCTATGCTGAAATCATAGTTTCTATTACATGATTTAATAATAATTTTGAGTTTTTGACAGAACTTATCTCCTCATATTACTGATTTTGTCCAAAAGAACATTGGGTAAGATTTCCCTTTTCAATTTCCATGTGAATTTTAGGATGAATCTGTCAAGTTCCATGAAAATAATTTGGTTGGAATTGCACGAAACTATAAATTACTTTGAAGAGAATTGACTTCTTCATGATAGTGAGTCTTCTTATCATTTTATTTACCTAATTTTATATTATTAAATAAAATTTCATAACAGTTCCTTAAAAGTGAAGGTCTTGTATTGTTTTGTGAAAAGTATTTCCAGATTTACTCTGGGTTTTGCTGCTATTATGAATGGGAAATTTTTCCACTCTAATTTAGTAATTTATCTTGCAAATAAACTATTTCTGGTATAACTTCACAAATTAAATGAATAGCTAAGGAAATAGATCTATGCTTTTGAAAACAGATGACAGCCAGAGCTCACCAAATTTTAGACAATTTTGTCTTGTCATTAAACAAAGTAGGGCAATTCTTATTACTTCAAAGACTGCTTTTTAGCTTGTGTGATTTTTTTATGCATATTTCAGAATTGATATTTTTCCTATAAAAATTCTGTTTCCCTACAAGGAAATTTTCTCCATCCTGATAGCCTGAAATCAACGTTTTTCTGCTTACACTTTAAAATAATTGCTGATGTTTAATTTTCATTTAACACATATTAATACTTGTTTAAAGTTATGGTTTCTACCTTCGTAGAAACTTCAAGGTTTAAATGAAGTATCATTTGTGCACATGCTCATACACATACATACACCAAATTTTGGCTTTATTCTGTGTTTTTTCTACTAAAAAGTGCTTCTTCCTGATACTATTTATCTTGTTTTCCATTTACATTACTTTTTTTATTTTAAACAAAAGGAAAGAAAGAAACCAAAGCAAATACTTTTTAACTGTTTTCTATTTTAGTCATTTTTTGGTAATTTTGTTCATTAAATTTTCCATCTTTGAATATCTCCCCTTATAAACAAAGCAGATTCGTTGACATTTCCTTTGTTTTTGATGTAGGTTAATATTGTTTCATTTAGCTCTCAGTATAAAGTAATTCTCTTCAACATTCATCAGCATATTCAGGATAATTGTGTCCTCTGCAATGAACTCTCCAAAACATGAAATTTATCCATCTCCAAATATTTATAATTACAATTATCCATAATCTTTTTCTATGCCTTCCACAACATTTACAAATTTCATGACTTTCTGAGGTGATATCGTACTTTGGTTTTACAAAATAGTTTTAAGATGTCCTTAGAATAAATTGTGCAGACTAAATTTTTCTCTCACAGTAATAGTTGCCTTTCATTTACTGAATCCAATTACAAAAATTTAAACACTTTCTTCTGAGAAAGGGTTTTATTATGTTGCGCTGATTGGTCTGGAACTCCTGGGCTCAAGAGTTCCTCCTCTCTCTTAGCCTCCTGAGCAGCTGGGACTGCAGGCATATACCACCATGCCTGGCTTGGACATTCGTCTTGAAAATACAAACTAAAAATATCAATTGCAAGTTTTTTGGTCAGTTGTCTTCCTATTTTGAAAGATCATCTGAACATCTAGTATGTCAGTATTAAACAGAGTATTTGCTGTAAGGCTTTGGTGGGCAGTGGTTTGTCAGTGAAGGATCAGTTTCTTGTTAAGTGAATTATTCTGTGTTTCTAATCAGGTATTTGTTGAATGATTTGTGTACCTTTTGAGATAATATTAGGGTTTTGTTTTCTCCTTTAATACAATTTATAGTTGTTGATTTTGCACTGCATGAGATTTTTGTCAAACAACCTAGTCTATATGATACTGGGTTTTTGATACTAGTGATCTCTTCTTTCCATTTAATTTTTGGCACATGTTCTCTATTAGAAGAAAACTGTTTTCTCTCATCATTGGATTGAGTCCTATTCATGTCCATTGGGTCTGGTTTAATAATTCTGTTATGAAATCTTCCATATTCTAAACAATATAAACTTACTTGCTTGATCTATCAGTTTATAATGTAGTACGTTAAAATTCCCTCCTATGATTGCGTACTTATCAATTTCTCATACTTTTGTCAATTTCTGCCTGACATACTTGAAACTATGTTGTTAGAGCAAATTCAACATGATTATTTTACATGTGGAATTACTTCATTTATTGTTAAGTAATGTCTTTTATGTTTAATGATGCTTTTGTCATTAACATGTGTGTTGTCATTGTCTAAACCAAGTTTTTATAATTAGTTTTTGTCTGGTGTTTAATATTATTCCATTTATTTAATTTTAATATTTCTTATGTTTTCTCCCTGTCAGTAAGTTTTTGTAGAATCTAATATAAAGATAATAGAGCTAGATTCCTTAAGCAATGCTATCTGAGAATCTATCTTCTAATCAGATAATTTATTCTGTATTTTTTATAACTAATATTATTTTTAACATACAGTTTTGAATTTTGTATTTAGCATGGTGTTTCTCTCTATCTACTATCATTTTTGACAGGATTTGCATTTCTTCTCCATGCTTTCTACTGGTTTGGAAATTTCACATTTTATTGCCATTCATTTAATAATACTCATAAGCTTTGTACATGATATTTGACTTTAGAAAGTGTAAAGTTAATCAACGTCTCTATTCTCTTTCTACATAATGCTGAGACTGACTGTTTTAAGTTTTATTACACCTCTCCATCGTCTATGGTATTTTTGCCTGGTTTTTCAGTTCTACCTTATTTTAACCATTTGAAAGGTTCATTTTTGTTTTATGTTTCATTGTCTATTTAGAGTAACACTGGTTCCCATTGTGTATTATATCTCATGTATTCCTTGATGTTTTCATCACTTTGCATCATAGTACATCTTTAACAGTACTTTTATCAAGGGCCTGTGAATCAAAATTCTTCCAGGTTTTCCATCTCAAAATGTATTTACTGTCCTTCAACAATAATGTTACAGACCCAATGCTATTCCCCCAAAATTCCTATATTAAGGTCCCTTTATTATTTTATTTTTTTCTAGTTTGGGACTGCTTGCTAGCATTTTCATATGTCTCATGCTTTTTCTTTTCATTTTCAGTGAAGTTTGTAACTGAGTTTTCTATCCTTTTCTCCACAAAACTCTGAGACTTTTGGCTTAGGGTGCCCAACACAGTACAAACAATACATATTCTGTGGGGAGACAGACAAGAGCATGATTTTGAACAAGTCATTTAAGCTAAGTCTCACTTTAATCAGTTGTGAAGTAAGCATCTTACAAGAACAATTATGAAGCCCAAAGGGGCAAACGAGTTTAAGGTAGCTGACATACAGGAAGATTTTTAATAAATATCAGCTTTCTGTCCACTTCTATCCCATTTACTCTTTTCCTTTCTCAAGGTATTAATTACCTTATCCTTGTGCTATAGATCCCTCGTTACTGACTTTATCCTACCCGTTAGACAAAAGGATTCATGGTTAGTCAAATGGAAGAAGGAAGTATTTAGATAACCCCATCGCCACCTTCACTGAAGATGTCAATCACAAGACTTTGACCAGAGAACATACCACAACAAGCAGAAATCATATAGTTTGGAATCGTCTGAAAGATATGGATGTCTACTTGCAATGTTTTTCTCTTCTCCAGTGGGAATGTTGTTAGGGCATACAGAATCAAAATCTGCATGCACAGAGCTATTTCTTTCTTATCCTAATCGGACACCATGCAAAATTATTACAGGGTTCAATGTTGGCAAGAAATGTTTGTCAAGTTTCAAAGGTTTGGGGAACAATGCTAAAATCCTGAAAGCCATTTTCTTTTAAATTCTATTTGGAAGACATTGTAGCTCTTAAAATCTACTCCTTGGCTTGTCTTTGCAGTATCAGCTTCCTAAATAAGTTCATTTATATTTAATTACCCCTGAATGCTGGGGAGACTTCTGTTGGTCATCTTGTTCAGTCCTCTAGATAAGCGAAATACCATGTGTGATAACACATCAATTTTTTTTGTTCATTTCAAAGTCAGTTTTTATCACAAAAATTTACAACTCATCCAGATAACCAGGCTCAAGGTACTACATTTAGTACCATTCTGAAGAAACTCTAAAGATTTCAATTTAGTTTTGTCTTCTCTTCATAAACTATGTGTGGGATCAAATGTTTGTTGCCCAGTTGACACCTAAAGAAAGGTTACACATAGCACATAATCTGCATAGTAATGCCCAGTGTCTCTTTATTAATGAGATTCAGTAGACCAAAGCAGAAAGAAAATAAGCCTATTTAGTCTTGGAGAGGTGAAGCCACTTGCCCAAGGCACATTCACATTGTGCATAGCTCCCACCCTAGACCAAGGCAACACATAGTCCAGATTACTGCCAACAGACCACCCTGCTTTACTCCATTCCCCATCTTCACTTCCAGAATCACCTATTTTAAACGTCCCCTCGTGTACAACCCACCAACTACTTCCCAATATTCTTCTACTGGTGTTCAAATTCTGTCCCCTGGACAGGTAGGCCTGTAGTGCCCCACTTACTCCCTGTCTCTTCAGTCCCAGCGTTTGCTCCTTGGTCTCTCATTGCTCTGCTCCAGACATGCTGGCTTTCATGCAGTGCCTTAGAACATATGCTCCTCTCTTCTTATGCCTCAGCATTTTTGAGCCTGCTCTTCACTCTTTCACGGATGGTCCTCTTACATGCCCTTGCCAAAATAACTCTTAATTCATATTCCTTGTTCACATGTTGTCTTAGTTACTTTTAACTCATTGCTGAGACAGAATACCTGATGCCCAAAATTAGGGAAGGAAAGGTTTATTTCTCACTGTTCTCAGGAGTTTCCATCCATACTTCGTTGGCTCCAAGGCAGCATGGCGTGGTGGGGCAGCCATTCATGGCTCCCTCAAACAGCAAGGCACACTAACCCAGAAGAGAGCAAAAGGAAGAGGGCTTCCTCTAGCCCTTACCCTGTGTGTCAGCTCCACCCTGGGCAGGTGCAGCACTCACACCACCAATCCCAGCGCTACAGAACAAACCAATCATGAATGCCAGACTCAGCCCTATCCAAATTACATGAGACCTTGGGGGGACATAGGACAAACCAATACACATGTCAGTTCAAGTTTCACTTCCTCAGCATGTGAGGTTTTATCAGTGAAGTTCACTGTTGCTCCAGATTAGACCAAATCTCTCACAACACATTCTTCCTGATGCCTACCATGCTTGCAACATAGTAAGACAAATAGCTATCTGGCAAACACTTGAGACAGTTAATAGCTCTTTTCATGACTAGATGGTAAGCTCTACAAAGATAATTAGTTAAGGAGTAGCTATTGGATTTAAATCCAGGAATTCAATTTCTCCCTCTTCCCTCCTCTTTCCTAGATTATCTTCCTACTCTGCCTTTCTCCGCTTTTCTGTTCCTCTATCCCCTATTTCTCTGGCCAATGGGCTCTTCAAAACAACACTGTCTGGTACCATTGGTGGCATGGTGGGAGTTATTCCCACTTCCATCTAGACACACATTAGCAGTGACTTTTTGTTCAGGGAGAGTTTCTCATAGGCAAAAAGAAGCACGTAGCTGCAAGTAGCTAAAATGCTACCATCAGGGAATTGCTCATTCCAATAAGGATGGATATCCCCACGGAGCCCTCTTTCAAAATTTCCAAAAGCCAGTTATGGAGATGGCAACAATGCGCACCTTAGTAACACCTCAGAATCAGCATTTTTTGATTCCACGCTCTTCACCTGGCTGAGAGTAGGCTAAGGCATACAAATAATTAGATGGAAGAAAGAACCAAAATCAAAAGAAATGGAAGCAAAATGGAAAACACTCAATTTCTGCACAGGTCAAAGCTGCCTACCTTTTCTTGCCTATTTTCACATTGGCCACTACTTTGTAACGTGCAGTTTAATTTTCAAACCTGTATCTACTTGTGTATTAAGTTACCCGTATCAAAACAATGCCAGTAGCAAATTATATGTGTGTACATTTCTCCAAGCTCCTTCATTTATATAGTTTGCATCTATAACAAGCATCCAGCATTTTCCATAAGAAAAAGCACTATGTGATGATTATGCCAGTGCCCTTTGCTGGCCACTTAAGAGTCCCATGCATTCAGCTAGGCTTCCCCACATTTAAAGAACCCCATTAACCAGAACATCGCATAATGGCTTCTCTGGTCACCTAACACTGAAGCACTCTGTAGGCCATTAATGCATTCTGGATTAGAAAACCCAAAAAGTGTAAAATGGAAATTTGTGACCTGAATGTGGTCTAATTATCACATGGTCAAATACAATCAGGGTAATCACTGGAATAAATACACTGGTACGGAAGTGCAATTTGCACTCATTTGGATACCAAACTATTTGCTTTAGCAGCGTCTGGCTTTCAAGTTCGCCCAATCCTAAAGAGAAAAATTTAGGAGAAGAGCGAAACCACAACATCTTCTGCATGTACAGAGATTATTTTAAGGCAATCAACATTAGTAGGTGGTACCTTTTTAAAAAAAAAAATTAACAGCCTGATGTTTTCTCCCCTATCAATTTGTTGATCAGTAGCAAAAGCACATTAAGTAGAAATGTGAATAAAATGCAACTCTATGCTGGCATAATGGTTCTAGTAAGTTATGATGGTATACAAAGCAACAGCAGAAAGGGGAAAGAGAATAACTTAATTGAGACTGGAATACAACTCTCACCTGGGAACCAACTGGGGATGGTAAAAGTTCTATTTTTCTCTCAGTTCCCGATCTTATGATTCTTAATCTTCTGGGAACTCAGTGTGGGTATTCAAAGCCTTGACAGTGGTCACAACACTTGGCACATGTAAGAAAGCTATCGCTTCTAAGGTTTGCCCAGAAGTACCATGGGTATTTCAATGCATGACAGCCCACAGAGAAAGCAGCACCACTATCGATGTATACACCTGACGACACAGAAGAGAAAATGCTTTTCCTGAAATGTTCAGATGTGAAGAAGTGGGTTTAGTGAAACTAAAGGACACCTTTTCCAGTATCGCTGTACCCTGAACTACTGCATCTGGGGTCCATTCATTGTTCTGCAAAATGACAGGACAGCACAATGCTTACTGGCCGAAGGGCACAGATTTAGATTAAATGTGTTGATTCAACATTGATGTCAATGCTTCTTAGTGGGTTCCAGCTGCACACTCACTATACACCTTAGCAGTATTCAATAAATGTTGGTTGAGACTTAAAAGATGAAGCTCTATTTAAAAATTCACTGAATGCAACAAATGACTACCAGTGAAGTAATTTGTTACTGATCAGCTTACAAAATTTGTTTGGAAAAGCTTAGGTTTATTAGAATTAAAACCTACCTTTGAGTGCCACAAGGAATCTTTCTTATTGTGTATTCTGAAACACGATGCCACTTCGTTACAGAGCAGAATATTAGGCAACTTCATAGTAAGGGTTCGGGACCACAATGCATTGTCTCTGTGTTCTCGGCCTCTACTACAGTACAGGTACGCCATAAACACTCAGTACAAACGCGCACACACACACACACACACACACACACACTCACACACACAGTTTTTTATTTCATGGAAAAAAAGGTAAAACAAAATTTCAGAACAAGATAATAGGAGAATAACAATAGTTAATATCTTGCATGTTATTATCATTAAAGTAGTTACTCAGAGCACAAGATATGCACATAAAATTCTTTGCAACTGATATTAGCACAAACCTTCCCTTTTGACGAACTAAGTGACACTGATAGTATAACTAACTTGCATTTTTTCACCCTTTCCCTTCCTTCTTTTCCCCTTTCCCCAATCCTAGTTCCTTTTTCCTTTTAAATAATTTCTTCCCATTTCACAATACCTATTGTACATTTTTTATGGGATGGCCTTGGAGCATGGAATACAGTCTTGTTCAGGTGCCAAACGTTGTCATCTTTTAACACAAAGACAAATGCCACTGGTTATCTTTCATATGTAGAAACTTAAAAATAAAGTTGGCGTGAATGCAGAACAATCATTACTAGAGGTTTGGAAGGGTAAGAGTAAGAGCAAAAAGTGGGAGGTTGGATAACGAGTACCCCAACACAGATGAAAGGAATAAATTCTGGCATCCTTCTACAGCACAGTGGAGGTGACTATAGTTCAAATTAACCTATCATATATTTTATGAAAATCTAGAAAAGATAAACTCAAAGACTCCAAATATAAAGGAACGGTGGAGAAAGGGGAATGCTAATTGCATTGATTGATCAGTGTATGCAATGTGCGTGTGCTGAAATATCACACTGGACCCCATTTATATGTAATAAAAGTAAAATTATAAAGGTTAAGAAGAGCCTTTTAAGATTAGTGAGTCTCAGAAAGAATAAGCCTCCAAAAGCAGCATGTAAACTTCTTAAAATGCAGAAGCCTGATCACCACTTAAGAGCTAATCATAGGAAGCACTCAAATATTAAGTATTTGTTAGCTACGTACTGGCTACTGCGCATTATCTCAATCACTCCTCTGCAAAACCCTGTGAAATCAGGACTTTCCCATTTTACAAATTAAGGAGAGAAGAGACTTGGAGAAAGTAAATAACTAGTCCGTGGACACATGATTATTAAGTGATTAAATAAGGTTTCAGACCAAAGTCCATCTTACCTCCTCTTTCCTGCTGTCTTTCACCTACCTGAGCTACTCAAACAGCTTCTCCAGCACCAAGACTTAAGCCTGCCGGGGTATTTGTTTGTTTACCTGCTTATTTGTTTGTTTGTTTAGTTTCCAAGGTGATGCTGATTCGTGTTCCTAGTTAATAATAATCTAGGCAATAATTAAAATGAGAGAGAAAGCTAAAGATACAGAATGCACAAGCACACTGCTCAGGCTATAAGCAAAGTAAACCAAATCTGAATTTGAAAGAACCCATCCATGTTAGTTAAGCAGAAAAAACTGAACCCTCATACGGATGCCAATCATCTTTGCAAGGGTGCCAACATTGTCTGCCATTGGTTTTCCCTAAGAACCAGTAACTTTGTAGTAAGGATGGCCCAGCTATTTCCAGAGATTGCACCACTGTACTATAGATGGGACTATAAAGACAATGACATTATCTAATATCCTAACCAAATATTAAAGAATAGATATTCATAGTTAGTATGCCCAGCTCTTTTCCCCATTGAATGTATAAAGACTTCAGAAAAATAGTATAAATATCAATGTTGTTGCAGAATCAAGTACCAACTACTGTCCCAGTTCCATAATGAGTACAGATCAAATATATTGGAATTGGAAAAGTAAATTTAATTTGCAGCTTTCTGTCTACATGCTCTGCTTCTATTTTCTTTGCTAAGATTAGTGAACAAAGTTCAGAGGACTTTTTCAGTTCAAACGTTTTTCTATAATGGCAAGTCAATCTGCTCAGGCAAACGGAACATCAAACAATAAGGAGTTACCATTGGAAGTTGATCCCCTTTACGCATAAATACCACTAAAGTTGAACTGAAACTTTATAGAGGAACAAAATTGGCTAAAAGGTATTTTTGGTCTTTTTAATTCAGCAACTACATTAATAACTGCAGAAGCACGCACAAATTGTGCCAACTCTAATCAATCTTGTGTATTTCTTCCACACTATTTCAAAATACATTTCATAGAAGAGTACAGCAAGATAACAGCAGGCAAAATGTGGTAGCCGAAGTCAAGCATAGCTAATTAGCTACTTAGGACAGATGCAATCTACAGAATTCACCAATCCATCCTGATCAGCTCTGATATGGAGGGCCAATTCCCAGCATGCATTGCTTCTATGGGTTTTATGCTGGTAAAATAGGCCTATTGGATCTAGATGGATATAGGAGATAGTGTCAGGATATGGGCAGAAAACATACCCTATTCTACATGCTGGCATTAAGTATGATAAAAAGGCAATCTGTCATGCCAAGCCTGATGAAGTGGCAGTCACTGAGTTGCAAGCTCACAGAAAGGAATAGAAATGGGTCAGGATAGCATGGAGGAGAACAAGATGGTAGATTATCACCCATGGAACCAGATAAACTAGAAGATATAACCAGGTCTCAGAGATGAAGGAGATAGAGTAACAGTCCCACAGGCAGAGTCATCAGAATATACACTATGAAGCCAAACACGAATGTCCAGAACAGCTTGCCAGGACAAAGACCACTGTCCTTCTAGCTTCTTTTATTAGAATGTCTGTGCACAAAAGGAATGAATAATTTGGAGCTGAATACCACTCATACCTTCACGCCAACCAGCGACCAACATGTTGACTTAGTTCAGAGTGGCAATGGAGGAGTTCCAGTGAGTGGATAGAGAGACGGATGAATGTATCAACTTTAATGCGCAAGTCTGAAGAACTTAGAGGCAGTAGAGAAATAGATAAGGATGTGGACAATGCAACATACAGCTCTGGATTTGAAACCTAGTTGTGTGGTTTGTTAGCTATGTCACACTGGACAAATTACCTCACTACAAATAAGAGTAACAGTACAGAATTCATATGACTGTCATGAGGATTAAGTGAGTTAATGCATCTAAAGCACTTACCAAAGCACCTTCAATACAGTAACTACTCAATAAATGCTAGTTGGTCCTATCATCATCATCACCATCACCATCAATGTCACATCACCAGAAAGCTTTTTCCATTACATGAAATAGAGATGGTGCAATTTCTAAAAATTATAGAAAAACAGAATCTTACTGAGTGTTGCCCCCAAAAAGTGTTAAGTTTTTAAAGATTATTCTGCAAACTCAGTGTCAATCCTCTTGCTAGCACACACGTTTCTTTTGGATTTTGTCATTCTCTCACTCTTTCCCACATACATGTTTGTAGCTAAGGAGGACATAGTGTGTGTATAGAAGTGTTACCTGCCAAGTTATAAAATGAGAGGGCACAAAAACTAGGGAAGAAACACTAAAGAGGCTGAGGGAGACGAATCCTAGAGATTTGTGTATAACCCCAATTCCATGCTCCTCTCTTCCTCTCTTATATGCACTTGGTAAAACTCCAGCGTATATTAAATACGACATTTATCACTCCATGCCTATTCCCAAGCAGTTTATTGGAGTTGGAAAAACTCAGTCATCCTTTCTGTTCTCATTTAAACTGCTGACTTCAAGCCTCAAGTGGAAGCCTTCAGTGCTGTCTGCCATCCACCTTCTTAGAGAACTAGTTCATAGTTTCTCTTCTCTACTCACACCTCTAACTCTCCTTTAATTTTCCCTTTGATCATTCTCGGATGATGTCCAAGCTTCTAATTTCAATGAAAACAGAACAAATTGGAAGAGAAGCCCCACATCCAACCACCTACCACATCTACCCACCTACCGGCATCTGTACAATACACTGGCTCCCATCCTTTCTTGACTACTCAATGATTTTGTTCTTGTAATTACTCTTATTTATGTCCATTCCACTATATCATCTTCATTATAGTATAGTAACTCCCATCTGCAAAACAATAAAGCTATTCCTGCCTTCCCAATCCTCCAGCTACCACCCTATTATTCCCTTCCACATTCAAGGATGTCTCCTCAAAATAGTTATCCATCCATATTTACTATTCCAATTCATCTCCACCCTATCTCTTCTGCAGTACCCACCACATTCCACCAAACAGCCTTTCATCCCCACTAGTTCACCAGAAATACTTTCATCAACTGTTGACACTGTTGTCATATCTAGCAGAAAATTTTTCTATATTTATTTTTATTATTAGTACATGTTTGTATTATATAATGTTTATACTTGTTGTGTGGGGCGGGGACATGCACATAACACATTTTACTTCCTTTTCTCAGCGCTTTTCTCTCTCTCCCTTTCCCCACCTCCATCTCTACCTGCCTCTTTGAGAAAGATCTATCTCCATACTTCCTATTATCTATTTTTTTATTTTGTTCTTTATTAATACTTCAGGTTTCTCATATAAGAGAAGTCATGCGATATTTAAGTTTGTGTGTTTCATTTGTTTCACTTAAAATCGTGGTCTCAAGATGCATCCATTTTCCTACAAATGACTTGAGTTTATCTGTCTCCATAGCAGAGTATATGACTCAACACTCTCCGGAGTTGATCAGTCCTTCACGTGAAATGATTTGTTTGGTTCTGGGATATCTCACTCTCTTAATTTTCTATCCACATCATCAGCCACTCCACATCTCAGTGCTGGCACCTTTGTACCACCTGACTTTTTAATGTTGGAATATTCCAGTACCCAATGCTCCACATAACTCCGTTATGAATTCATCCATTTCCATTTCATTGCTGGTGGCTTCCAAATTTATATTCTCTATCCCCATCTGTCCCGAGCTCCAATCATAGGTATCCACTTACTTACCTGACACTTACATCTGAATACTTAATATCCATCTTGCCCTTTACATGCCTGCAAACTGAAGCCTTGGTTTTTCCCCTATAAGTGCTCATATTCTGGAGTCCTTTCTACATCAATAGGTAACACTGTCATTCAGTGGTCTTCAGACCAACATCCTCAGAACAAACTTTGATCTCTCTCTCTCTTTCTCTCTCTCTCTTTCTCTCCCTCTCCATATATATATATATATATATATATATAATTCCATTAAATTATTTCATCTTCATTTTCAAATGATATCAGTAATCCACTCATTTTCATAATCTCCACTAATACCATCTCCTTGTAAGCTGCCATCGTCCTTAAACTTGGTCCACAACACTACTCTTACTTCCTATTTTCCATATTGCATATAGAGTGAGCATTTTCCAATTAAAGTCAGATGACACCAATATCCTTATCAAAAATTTCCACTGGGACTTCCTATGCCTTTAGAAAAAATTCGGATTCTTTCCTATGAGTCTCCAGGTCCTGCAAAGTCTTCTGACCACGCCCCATCACTCTCCTGTAAGTCTTTACACTGCACTCCAAGGTCTTGATGGCTTTGTTCCTCCACTAGTACACCAGACACGCATCAGTCTCATAGCCAGGGTGCTCAGTCTCTGTGTAGAATGCTCTTCCCCCAGATATATTCACAGCTGGCTCCCTCCCCCCCTCCCTCATTTCTTTCCTTACATGTTCCCTCCTCAGAGAGGCCTATACGGGCCAGTCTAGCTAAAAGAGCAGTCTTAATGATTCTTTTCCTTTCCTTGGGTGTTGAATATAACCCCTCAACCCAAAATATATGCCCTCTTAGATTACAGAACATGATCTTATTTTAAAAATAGAGAGTCTTTGCAGATGCCATCAAATTAAAGGAAGTCATCCTGCAGAAGAGCGGGCCCTAAATTCAGTGCGTGGTGTCCTAATAAGAAGAGAATACACAGATACACAGAGGCAAAGACTGGAGAGATCCACAGATAAGCAAAGGAGCTTAAAGGACTGCCACTCACCACCAGAAGATTTAAGATTCAAAGGAGGCATCCCTAGAGCCTTGAGAGGACGCTTCCCTAAAGACACCTTCATTTCAGATTTTTAGCCTCCAGAAGTGTGAAACAAGAATTTCCCATAGTTTTAAACTACTCAGTTTGTGGTAGCTTGCATGGCAACCCTAGAAAATTAATATAGTTCCTTTGTTTTTCTTCACAGCATCATGACAGAGCAATTATCTGATAATACAATATAAGTCTATTTGTTTTGTTGCTGTCTGTCTCCCTCATTAAGACACAAACCCTCTCAGAATTATGTTGTATCCTGGAGCCTAAAGTAGTGTTACATACTTTTAAGGCACTCAGTGAATATCAGCAGAATGATATGAAAAAAAAAAAGAATAAAGGGAAGAAAAACATCTCATCAATGTGAAATTCCCATTTATGTGTCCCTCCTCCTCCCTTTCCTTTTCATCTTTTGGAAAGAAACCTAACATACATGCTAGGAGACCACAGTACTAAAAGAAGACGCTAGCTTTTCAAGGGGGAGTTCCTTGGGTATCTGTGAGCTGTGATTCTTGCATAGAACCTGAGCCTGGCTAAAGAGTGCCACTGATAGAGGTCTCACCCAGAGATCTGGGCTGGCCAGGAAATATGGCTAGTATGCTTGTGAAACAAAAATCTATTTAAGATCTGGATCCAATGACAGGAAAGCTTCTTGACTTCCTTCCTTTCTAGCCATGGAGACTGAGTCTGTGCCAGAGAAAGTCCCAACCTTCAAACACCTACAGAAAGATCACAAAGAGCAAGACCAAAGCTCATATAGACCATCCACACAGCACTCTAGAAGCAGGTCAACCTGATGAGGGCAGGGTCACTGGCTTGTACTTTCTGTTTGAGGGTAAGGGTCAGTACTTGGGCACTGTATCCAGGATGAGCGGTCAAATGAGATCATTGATGTAATAGTAGTTTGTTAATAAGGTAACACACATGTTCCACGTCAGACAAGTTGTTATGAATATGAAAATAGAGGAGAGGAAGATAAAAGAGTAGGAGGAGAAAGACAACAGAAACACAGGGTCAAGGGAGGATTGGTGGGGAAGGCAGGAGAGGCGAATGAGAAGAGAAAATGAGTAGCAGAAATAATTTAGTTCTACATTTCAAAAGTGGCTGTGGCTTACACTGGAGATTGCAAGGGTGATCAATAAACTCTTGATATTTTCTCAGTCCCCAGATGGGGCACTTTGGAAAGTCCTTTTCCCTGTCTGGGCCTTGGTTTCCCCATCAGTCAAAGTAGGGTACTTGTACCTTCCGTGGTCTCCTGGTTACCTCTGCAGCTCTGGCTTCTGTAAGTACGGTGTATAATCTTTGTAGGCACCAGGTTGACTCTGATCTGGAACAGTAAGGCTGCAATGTGTTTAGCACTATAAGGGCTTAATTCAGCCATTAAGAAATGACATGCATAGAAAACAGCTTGAGAAATGAGCAAATGGTTTTGTCCTCCATCATGACAATACTCCATGTCACATACCACCTCCTGTGTGGCAATTTTGTCAAATAAAAATATTGTGGTGTGTCCTCATCCATACTTTGCACTGGCACTGTGTGACTTCTGGCTCTTTCCCAAAGTCCAAATGACTATGAAAGGTAAATGTTTTGAATGGACCTAGGATATCAAGGGAGCCAGGACAGTGTAAGTAATGATACAAAAGACAACTTTCACAACTGCTTCTAAAAGTGACAAGAACCATAGAATAGTGTGTTAAAGTAAGGAAAAGTATTCTGAGGGGGATTAATGGCAATGCGTCTCTTAGTATAATATTTATTTAATTTAAACATTCACCATAGTGTTTGAGCACACCTTGTCTGTCTCATTTTACAACTTCCTTTTTCCTTAAAATAAATAGAAATAACGTCTGCTCCTCAGAAACAGCACAATGAAGTTCAGCCAATCTGTCCTTTAATACATTTTTTGGCTCTTTAATTATGAATTCATTTGAGCACTTGGCCTCAGAACTTAATTCACAGTGACTCTTAATGTGAATGAGACTTCTTTCCATCTCTCCTCCTGGCCTCTTGGAACTTTCATAAATCATACCTGGCTACATAGGGCACAGTCACTTTAGTTTTACTCAGGGAAATAATCCAGCATTGTAGGCAGCATAGTCACAATTCCACAGAAATTAGTCACAGGTGGGCATTGCCACAGGGAGCCAGCCTGGACTGGGAAAGGAGCAGGAGCAGTTTACTATGGCTTTATCATTGTTCAATCTCCCCAAGATTACTGGCGTGGAATCTAAATCACTTGTCCATATATAACCTTGGAATATCTTGTAATTCAAAGAGGATTTGTGGTACACTAGAAAGCATAATGCATCCTGAACTCAGCAGGCAAGTAAAATTTGGCTCATTTACTGATTACATTTTAAGCGATATACATAAACTCTCTCAACCTCCTGATTACCCCACCACTAAAATAAAGATAATAGTAGCCCAAAATAATTAAGTTATTTGTATAAGATACCTTCATCTAAAACACTCAGCACAATGCATGGTACATAGATGTGTAATAAATACTAGCTATTAGCCACTGATATTATCAAATGAACTATTAGGCATGGGTAAACTGTGTAAAGTATAGAGTGCCAAAGTGTTTTTGAAAAATATCTCACTGCAGTGTAAATAATTTTATTTTTACCTTAGTTCCACTGCACGGTATCATTATCATCATGAGCAAAGGGGAATATTCAAGTCTGTCCAAAGGAATGAATCAGTTGTGGTCACAGACTGAGGCACGTGCTGCAGAATTATTTCAATAGCTGACAGTTAGAAACCACCTAAATGTCCAAAAGCGGAGCCTGCTTGAGGAAACCGAAACATAACTGTACAACAGACTGATAAGCAAGAATTCAAATGAGGCTCTGAGATTATATTTATTGACACAAAAATAGATTCAAAACATACTGTTCAATGAAAAAGAAAGACTTGGCAAGAAATACTGTACTTTATACTTTATAAATCTGTCTTGTACTAAGTTTACCAAACATGTTTTACAAGCATGTACCACATAACATCACTTTTGAAGAAATATTGTATATATGTTAATATGCAAAGAAAAAATCCAAAACATGTTACACTAAATGGTAATTCTCTCTGAATAATGGGAATATAGATTATATTTACTTTTTCTTTGGAACTTTCTGGATTTGGGTTTTGACAACTTATTTTAAACACTGAATTTGCATTTGTTCAATGCCATAACAGACAGAGTTCCTATCCCTGAGTCCTTAGGTCTACCAAAATAGACAAAAATTGTTTTCAGAATCTGATAATGATGGTTTCAGGGAGCACTGAGACTCCCAGAAAGCAGAGACAGTCACCCACCTGCTGCCTCCAAAATTTGCTTTGTAATATGGATAAAGGCAAAAATCATATTTTAAAATTATGTTACTGGTGGGGGGGTAAGGAGTGACTGCATAAATGGGTATAGGATTTTCTTTGGGCAAGATCAAAGTAATTTGGAATTACATAGAATTGGTAGCTGCACAGAATTCTGAATGTTCTAAATATATTGAGTGGTACATTTAAAATGGTTAATTGTATATTGTGTGATATCATACCAGTGAAAAAATTAAAATTAAGCTATGACCACCGAGTGCAGGTAATTTCACTGTGTGCACCAAACATATAAAAACTCTGCACACCTAGACTAAAATATTACAATAAGTCTTTTCATTTTGATTTGTTCTTAAATTTGATTTTTTATTGTTACATTCATTGTGGGGAGATGGCACATACTCATGACACATTTTAATTTTTTTTCAACTCCTTCCCCTTCCCCCCTTTTTCCCTGAATCTCTTGGTCTCCTTTCCTTTTGCAAAATATCTAGCTGCCTTTTTCCTATTACCTACCTTTTTTATGATGTGCCTGTTTTCTTGTTCTTGTATTTTGGGTTTCTCATATGAGAAACTGTAAGATACAGTATTGAAGTTTGTGTGTCTGATTTATTTTGCCTAAAATCATGGTCTCAAAGTACTTCCATTTTCCTACAGATGACTCAAGTTTATGCTTCTTTATGGAAGAGTAGTATTCCATTGTGTATAAATATCACATTTTCTTTTTTTCTTTAATTAAGTTTATTGATATATTTTAGATATACATAATGATCATATTTGTCATAGGGAATTTGTACTTGTACATGATATATTTTCTAGACATTTGTGGACATGTACACCACTTTCAAGATTTATTTATGACGAACTGACCTGTTATAAACATGAGGATGCATGTATCACTGTAATATGATTCCTTTAACTCTTTGAAGAAGCTATCTAGAAGCTAGGTCAAATGGAATTATAGTTTTAGGTTTTTTTTGAGAAATCGCCATGCTAATTTTCATAATGGTTTTATTGGTTTACATTCCTACCAATAATGTAGATATGTTCTTTTTTCTCAGGAGTCTTGACAGCTTTTGTTATTCTTTGATCTCCTGATGATACCCATTCTTTCTAGAGTAAGATGGAACCTTAGTGCTGTTTTAATTTGTATTTCTCTAATGACAAGAAATGTCGAACATTTTTTCATGTATTTATTGGCCATTCGTAACTTTTCTGAGAAGTGTCTGTTCATTTTAAATGCCCATATTTATTGGGTGTTCTAATCTGTGTGTGTGTGCGCACGCGCGTGCATGCGTGTATGTTGCTGAGGAAGCAGGAGAAGAGTGGAACAGCTAAACACAAACAACTGAAGTGCTGAAGGGAAGTCCTGCCCTGCATGGTAGCAGCTGGGTCATGGGCACTGGTAGTTCAATCTAATTGATTTCAAAAGGTACACCAAAATTGAAAATTACTGGACTACATAAATACTAAGATCCTTTGAGTTCTTTAAAATAATTGAATTGAGTCAAAAATAGTATCACTGTTATAAGACATTTAAATACAAGGACATCCTTGGACAAGTCTATGTAATACCTAACTAAACTCTTGCAAAGGCACGAAAACAGTACTTTAGATGCCCTATGCATTGCATGTAAAGCTCCACATCATTATTCCCATGTGATGGTTGTGAGCTGATAGAATTTATGGATAGAGATAAAAAAAAAACCTTGATTTCAGTTTTTGCCTTTGCTACTGACTAGCTTTATATGACTCAGTTTCTTCACACTGACTCAAAACCAAGATCACCATTCTATAATTCCTCAAGTTCTCTAGGGTGTGCTCTCTACATTTGTAAACTGAGGATAATAATAATGTTTATCCCCTAAACTTGTTGTTAAGGGCTTTAGGAAATGATACTTGTAGAGCTCTTCAAGTTGCCTACAGCAGAGAAAGTGCTCAATAAATGATAGTGATAGGAAATAGAAACATCACCTTTGCTATTATTATTAAGATTCTTTTTATAGCTTTCAAGTGTAGTAAGTACTTTAAATTGGTGTTTGAAGGACTATTCAACTTTCTATATTATAATAATATACTTAATACTGCTACTAATAATCACGGTAGCAACACTGTTGAGTTATGAAATGTCAAGCACCATGATCATAGTAGGCATCTTAGCATGAAATAACTGATATAACACCAACAAAGTAGCTGTACGTGGTGGTGCATGTGTGTAATTCCAGAACTCCAGAGGCTGAAGCAGGAGGAGCACTGACCATGAGTGGGAGACCAGCATGGGCTACGTAGTGAGTCCAAGACCAACCTAAACTACACAGTGATACCCTTTCTCAGAAAAAAAAATGCAACTGTAACAGAAGTCTCTAATCAAGTTTACATAAAAGGAAAACTGACATCACTAGTCACAACAGTAGTAAGTGACAAAACTAGGATTTGAACTTAGGTTTGCTTTTTGACAAGTGATTATTAATAGTAATATCAAAAATAGCCAAGCTTCATTAAATTCTTATTATTTACCAGGCACTGTACCCAATGTTAAACATGCATTGCAATTGTATCAAGAAGACGCTACATGATTATAAAATGCAGCTTTGTTTCTCAGGATCATGAATCAGAGAGACACTAGAAAACTTGGGTGTACTGGTGTCAAAGTTAGAGGTTATACCTTGGTCTCTGTCATCGTCCACAATGAAAGTAAAGGTTGCACAAGTAAAAGTCCATGCTGTGGGGAGAAACAATTTGGACTTTAAGCAGCTATCACAATCACACGACCTCTTCTTGGAAAGTCAGATCACAGAATCCCATAGTAGCCAGGATCTAGACAAACAAACTTTGCAACTCTTCCCTTCCTTGTTACTCAATCAGAAACCTTATATCCTAAGAAGAACATCAACGCATTTTCACTTCCTGCCATAGAATCTCAGAGCTTTTGCAACTTTTTATCCGATCTGGCAGGTAGGGTCGTCTGGATGTTCCCCCAAAGCCTCATGCTGTCATGGGGCACAGGCTTTTCAGTGCCAGCTGAATCTAGAGTTTGTGATTGGTTCATTGTGTAGTGCTGGGATTGGAGGTGCAAGTGCTACACCCACCCTAGGCTGGGTAGCCTGAATGCAATATAAGGGAGGAAAAAGGCTTGCTACCTCCTCCTCCTCTAGTTGCTTTTGCTGTCCTCCACTGCCACAGATGGTTGCCCCTCTACCACACCACCCTGCCTTGGAACCAGCTGACTATGGACTGAAACCTCTATAGATTGTGAGCTAAATAAACCTTCCCTTTAACTTTGGGTGTTGGATATTTTTTTTTTTCTGCAACAAGAGAAAAGTAACTAAGACAGGCACGGTTAGGGTTCCAAGGCAGAATGTGATGATGAATCTGGCACAGGCCCTGGTCCACATGAAGCTCACTGTCTGCTCAGGGAGACAGACAAGTCACAAAACAGTTGCATTTAAGCCAAGAAGAAAGTTCAATCATGCAGCTGCATGAGTGCAAAGAAAGAACAGCTGTTCCAATCAGGGGTAAGGTGTTAAGGAAAGTTTGATAAAGTAGATGATTTTGAAAAATAACAAAGTTATAAGTACTGGAAATTGTTGTGAACTATTGCAGCAGAAGCAGAAAACTTTAGGGTACATTCAGCCTGCTTGACTGGAATTGAGCCCAGATCGAGTTGAACAGAGGGACAATAGGCTGTTCAGTTTTGAAAAGTCTGTGGCCAAGAAGCTGAGAATGAGAGACTGCTCCTTTGCTACTAGAGCCCAAGTACCAGACTAAGATGATGGAACTGGGCCTTAGAAAGATGTGCCTTCAGCTGCTTTATGGTGAATGCTGGAAAGAAAAGAGGTCAGAGAAGGGAGGTGTAGGAAGGTGGAGAACAGTCAGGAGGCTATTTGTTACAACCCACAGACAAAAGGTGTGGAAAGCCTGCCTGAAAGACAGCAGTGGCCTCAGAAGTGAAGAGGAGGTATGGCTATTAGGTACACTTTTCTTTTCCTTCCACAAAGTCCGTACTTAATCACTGAATGCTACCCAGGTGGTAAATAGTTCCAGCTCACATTTCTCTTACTCTTTAGAATCTTTTGCTCCCTGAAAGGGTATGACTAACTAAATCGCTTCTCATTACTCAGCCCTCTGAGCTGCACTTGGTAAAAGTCTGGTGTACATGAGCCTCTTTGCATTCTTAAATCTTAAGTTTTATGATCTCATCAACATATTCTTCTTAATGTTTTGTTTTGTTTTGTTTTGTTTTGTTTCGTTTTGTTTTGTGGGGGTGGGAGGGAGAAGGCGTATGAGAGTGGGATGCGCAGGCAGAAGCCAGGTAGTTTCAACAATAATCATTACTGGGTCACACTTGCATTTCCTTGTCTGTGACAACTGTTTCTGTGGGCCTTGGTTTCTAGCTGTAGTTTTTCACTATACCAATGATCAAACAACAAAGGAACCAGCCTCCCAGGATTGGAGCTAAAAAAACAACAACAGCAACAACAACAAAAACCTATATGACACAGACATATCACCATTCAGAAGCTAGTATTTAGCCACTGAAACTCATCAAAAGTAGCTTGTAGACACAGAGGAGAGGGAGATGCCTCGTTAATTCTCCATCATGTTCAAAAACATCCCATGAAACCCAAAAGCCGCACCAGAAAAACTAATCCCTAGTATGGCATGCTTATGCTTCACCTACTCAGAGCAATTTGCACAGTTTTCCCAACATTTGGGGAAAATACGTGCTGAAAATTAATGTAGTAGATTTGGTTTTCTGCCCCAAGATGAGATACTGATCTCAGGATAATGCGTGATAAAGCCATATCTGAACCAGTAGAAAACATCTCAAATCTCCCTGTAACAAAATCTGTTGCACGGTTTTCATAGAGGTTAAAAATGAAACAACCACAAGCATGGACTGATCAGCAGGGACAAGAATAACAAAGAACGAGGCATCAGCCTTCTGAAGCTGAGCACTAGGGTATGCTGTGACACCTGCGGAGCCTGCGCTGTTTACCAAAACCAACTGCATGCAGTCATCTCTATGAAAGAAGATGTAAAATGAATGGGCCAGTCAGTCTTCTGAAACATGCCAGGTAGAAGGTCTGGGTCCAATGGACTAGGGATAGCTGTTAGATAATCATATCTCAGCTCTTACGGCTGCATGATTTCGCACCTTCAAAGTTGTCCCTTAGTAATTCTAACTTACTACGCTGCCTATCCACACAATTTTCAGACAGATTCTCCTTGCAAGCTGCCTTCGAAGCTGCTCAAATGTGCTATTAAACATCTGCTATTGCTAGGGCAACCAGGGGACACCGAAGATGCAAGTGACAGCTGGAACTGACTCAAGAAAAAGGAGATGAGTCCCCAATCTTTCCCTGGGGAGTGGAGGCCTTTTAGAAAGATTGAAGAGCTTCTGTATTTACTGCAGTATGCGCTGAGCTACTGGTTTACCTATTAAATGAAGATATGGTCCAGAATCCACACTGGAGGCATTAAAGTTACCTTTACAAATTGCTCTTGTAGGACAGGACAACTAATTCCCTCAGAGTGCTGAGGTGCCAGTGGCCCCAGCCTGCTGGCTTTCTGTGGAGCCAAGACACACCTTCTGGGTAGCACTCAAGGCACTGGGCTAGGGGACACGGACAAAGGCACAATAGTGCCTCTGCTCTTACACCCCCCACACAATGGGATTGTATTATTCACTGAGCTTTCCAACAATGAATTATTTGCACTGCTACTGTTCACAGAGCTACATATGCCATGTCCAAGTGCTCTGATAGACTAATATCTGTCTTCACTGGGTCATTTCAGCAGATTATGGTGAGGGATTTAATTTGCATCAACAGAGAAAGACACTGAAACTAAGAAAACTGAAATAACTTGACCAAGCTCATTTTCTTTAATAGAGGATGTTAGGGGTAGCACCTCAGCCTACCATAGATGTAAATGAAGGAAACAGTAGCAAACCTGACATACCGCTCAGATAGCATTTGTCCTTCATATAGGTCTTCTCTTCTGTCTGCTGCTTGGTAACAATTTATGTCTCAAGGAATACTTCCTTACTTAAAGTTCATACAGAACTCAGAAAATCAAGATTCATAACTGAATCCTCTGCATCTTACAGACATGATAGACATAGCAACATATCTATCATTATTATTATTATTATTATCAATTATTATCTGCAGTGCTGGAGATTGAACTCAGTACCTTTGCACTGAACTACACCCCCAGTCCTTTTTCATATTTTGATTTAAGTCAGGTTCTCACTAAATTGTTAAATTTCCCAGGCTGTTCTTCAACTTGCAACTCTCCTACCTCAGCCTCTCAGAGCGCTGGGATTACAGGCATGCAACACCATGCCTGGATCCTTCTTAATGACACTACATGAAGATTTAGTTACCTTATAGCTATAAAGTCAAGTTGGAAAACACTCTACAGACCATATGTATGAGACGTGCAACCATTATTAAAAATTTGCATGACTTACAAACAGTTTGGAATGAACTTCAAAGTAGTACAACGAGTGGAGGGACTGCCTGCAAAAGCCTTGCGGCGCATTTCAGGGCCAACTCCAGGTCAGAGGAATTGCATGCTATGGTTGGTGGCACTATACCAAGGGCGAGGCCATAAAGAATCACTGAGAGTCCTGCTGAGCAAGAGTCAAAAGAGAGCCAGGAAAATGGCTCAGTGGCAAAGTGCCTGCCTGGCAAGCACAAGGTCCTGAGTTCGATTCCCAGTATCAAAAAAAAAGTCAAAAGGGGGAGGGCTTACCTAACTAAGCCAATCCACACTCATTGGGGGTCAACTAGCTATGTGCAGTGCATGGCAAGGAGCCCGAAATTAATTATAAAATGTGCTTGCATTCTTCAAGGAACTGCTCTAGCTGAAAATAAAGAACATGTTCCCCAGGAAAGATAAGTAATAGAAAGTATAGTCTTCACTGGGGACCAAATAAAGTTTCCAATCTGGGACATTCCCATCAAAGTCTTAATTCAGACTTGACCACCACTCTGCCATGTGACTCTGGGTGACACTTTCTGGATTGCCAGCTCCTCATCTACACAATGACGTGTTTGCTCCAGATGACCTGTCTATTTACCTGGCAGCCCTAAAACAGCTCTGTGGATTGGTGGAGTGAGAAGAAAAATGTCCTTTTCCTAGGGGCCAGCAGAAGACTTTCTAGGAAACAGCTACAAAATACCCATAAATATATGCAAACACTCATGCTGTCTGGATGGCCCTCTGATCTACTTCCTGAGGACACCCTTGTTTCCAGCTTCCTTGGAGACAGCAATGTCCCTCCCCTTTAATCAGGGAAGCTACTGCTTTCAAAAACTAGATGCTGATGTGATCAGGTCTCAGGGGCAATCTTTAGATGGGGATGAAATATTACTGCAAAGTGAGACTTCTGTTTTTGTAGAGTTTCCAAGAACCTTCCAAACCCCAGAAGTCTTCACTTGGGAAGTAGACAGAAATGCTGTGGTGAACGGAAGTAGCTTAAGAACTTGCATATATTCTTGCCCCATTCCAACAGCTTCTAAAATCACTCAGCAAATAGGCTCACTTTTAGCCATGAAAGCAAAACTGACCATAGCATAGTGTGGAGCCAGGCAAAGGCTACTCAAAAAACCGGTCTTGGGATAAATTGCTGAAGTTTTGAGATGAGGTAATAAAGAAGAGATAGCTTAGGTAGTAGTAAAACAGAGCCCACTCCAAGACCTTGCTTTGCATTTCAACTATGCCATGAATGACAGCTAAACTGCCTAACTCCTCTGAATCTGCTTCCTTACATATAAAATTGCAAATGATAACAGTACCAAACTCTTGGCATTGTTATGAAGATTACATCAAGTTGTTATCATACTTTGAGTATAGTAGATACTAAGTAAAGGATAACAACTATGAGTATAGCCAGCTATCAATTTCATAATCATTTCCCCCCTCACCTCCCCAAGGATGTTCCTTCTTTGTGGTTCATCAGTACATCTGTTCTCAAAAAACATCGAGCGAATTCACTTACATGTTAATTAGAAGGCAGGGAAATCTACGTGGAGTTGTGTGTCATTGCAAACGATGGACTTTCAGAGGTTAGCCAGTTGTTAAAGAAGTATTTTTGAGGTAAGTACATCTTCACATTACTCCAGAATGAATGCCTGGTAAACTCCAGTCAGTTGAATTCAATTTCATTGACTATAGCAGACTCTGAATAGTCCCTACTAAGTGATTAGAATGTAGGCATGGACAGAATAGAGTCTTGCCTTCCCCAAGCTTACAGCCCATAGGAGTGTGCAGACATATAAATAACTCATTAAGTATAAAACAACATGATACTTGTTACAGAGATGTTTCGGGGAAATGTGCTAGAAAGAGAAAGATTTCTATTCTGTGTGAGAGAAAAAGAGAGAAATTCATGGAACAGCTAGAATTTGAAAACAGTCTTAAAAAACAATGAGTATTTCAATGGCCTTCAGAGATAGGGAGGTCAAACTGGTGGGAAGGGCAATAAAGGTTCTGGGTTATGAAAGTTAAAGTACCAGGAAAAGTACATTAGTTTAATGGGGCTGGAACTCAAAGTAATGAGTAGGAAGATCATTTTGAAAAAAAAAAAGTAAAGGTGGTTAGAAAGAGATTATAAAAGGCCTTTTTGAAAGTCCTCTGATGATTTCTAAGTGTGGAAGGTAATTATATGATTAGTTCTGTGTTTTAGCAGCACTGTTTTGACAATTATGTGGACTTTGAAATAACAGGGAGTAATAACTGAGAAGAGAGGAACAAACAGCAATGTTAATAGATGCAGTGGAGAATAAAAATGATCGAATAATGCTGTATGTAGTATGGAGTTGAGAAATTTCATTTAAATATCCAAATTACTAGGAAAATATAAACGTGAAATTTGGTTCAAGAATAGTCCCATAATGATTTATTTTTTAAAAAATTTCCATTCTGCAACCATGCGGCAAATTCCAAGAAATATCATAGAAACAGACCATTTCAATCTTATATAAACTCTTCTAGAGGAAAAAAGAGAAGAATATTTTCCAACTCATATATTAATGAGGACACTCTCACCCTGGCACCAAAATAGATGAAAATGGTATTATAAAGACATATTAATGTAACTCATGAACATAAATGCAAAAATGATTAACAAAATATAACCAAATGAAATCCAGCCATGTATAAAAGAGAATGCAAATAATGACCAAGTTGGGTTCAGTCCAAGAATTTTGTGTGTGTGTTTGTTTTGAGGCAGGGTCTTGCTATGTAGCCCAGGCTTGTCTTGAGCTCACAGCGATCCTCCTTAACTCCACTTCGCGATTGCTGGGATTATGGGCATGCACCACTACACCCAGCTTCAATCCAAGAATTTAAATTTGGTTTAGCTTTAAAATTCTATAAAGCTGAAGCACTGCATTGATTTAAATTATTTTTTAAAAAGGGAAAAAAACAGAAACTGCGCTAAACGGCCACCTTAAAGGATACAGAAAATGTATTCAATAAAAGTCAACATACATCCACAATAAAAACTATTACCTCACTATGGGTAGCAATTGCCCCAACCTGAAAAAAGGCTGCCCATACAAAATAGTTTGGGAACATCATAACTCAACACTAAAATATTGTAAGGATTCCATCTGAAAAGCAAAACTAAAAGAAGACTGCCTACTAGAACCACTATGATTCAAGACTGCACTACAGGTATTAACTAACACAATAAAACAAAACTGTGGACTAGATGGCAGACGTACTGGCAAAGAAGAAACACATGTCATTATTTGAAGATAGTATGACTGGCTACATAGAATAAAAGAATCTTGGAAATTATTGGAATTTAATCATGGGAATTTATCAAGGTTCCCAGACATAAGCTTCTAAATACAGAAAACACTGTATGTCTCAAGCTGTATGCTGTGTGGCAGTTCAATTTGTTATGTATTTATATCTGTTTTTAATTTCCATGCAAATGTTATAAGCACTTGTTATATGCATACTTCACTGTGAAAACTTAATTTAAAAAAACAGAAAATTTAGAGGCTAAAGATCAATGCCACATCATCCTGATATCCAAGTTTAGAGAGGAGAGGGCTTGACACAGGTCAGTGACACTGAGGATGGGCCAGCTGATGGCTTTTAGAGCAAACCCACTTCCACTGCCCCAGGGCTCAGGGATGGGGAGAGGAAAAGGATCTGAGTAGGGCATCCCAGGCCACCTCTCACCTCTTGGTCTAGGAGGACTCCTCTCCCTAGGCAACTTTTGCCACGGTCCCTTTCCTGGAAACCCCGTGTGGCAAGGATGACAATTCCATCCCAGCTCCTAGATTGCTTTTTCTGGCCACTCCCTGGCTGCATGCAGGGATCATCTTAGTTCTGGCCTTGGAATGACTTGGCCAAACAGATGAAGTAAATATGGATTTGCTGGGTCTGTCTGACCCAGCTTCATGTTTTAGAATAAAAGTTGGAAATAACAACCTCATTATATGATAAGAACAGATCTTACTCACTTAAATAATCTCGATTAAAGGCATCATAACCTGTCAAGCTGCTCTCTAAGACTGGTTCTGCCTGGGGCTTTTAGCTGCAGGGGAGAGTAGTGGAGAGGATCTTTTCTTTCTTTTTTTTTTCTTTTACTTTTCTTTTATTTTAAAGATAGTAAAATCCAACAAAACATAACAGAATAAAGTCAATCAAAACAAAGCAGTAGAACTGGCACAGAACTTCAAAGAAAGATACTAGGAAAATAATAGCTACTATAGTATATCTTGTTATTTTCACAATAGTTGACCATTCCATCAGGTATAATAAAATCAAACCAAAAACAAAACAGAATAAAACCAATAAAAACAATATGAAATAAAGCAAAAAAAATCAGAATAAAGCAAAACAATGAGAACAATATTGGGCCTCAAAGACAGAAGAGAATCCCCCATATTTGCTACATTGCATACTGTCATCCTCCCAAGAGGTGCTCAGACTGCCAGCTCCAGGGATTCAAAATCAACCAAGGAATGTAAGCATTTAGTTGCTTTGTGTCCGTAGTAGTTGCTATCAACTTAGCCAGTCCTCTGAACCAGCAGGTTGCTTATAGGGGGTGGGAGAATATCATTAAAAACAACAAAGATTTTACATCCGAAGCCCCTCTACTGGCCAGACAGCTGTTAGGACACCGACAGAAACGTAGAACCTAGGGTTGTTCTTTTAGTTTAACCAGGACCTATCACTGGGCTGCTGGCCACTAAGTACTTCACTTTCTGCCCTCGAGCCCTTCTGTTCCATCTTCTCCCGGCCCCTGCCTCTGGTTCTAACCTATACTGAAAGGGAAGAGGATGAGCCCAGGGCTTTATCAATCACTAACTACTCCAAGGGACCAGAGCTGAGGGTGAGGCTGAGGATGGGGAGGAGCACGGAAAACATGACTCCTCCTCCTATATTTCAAGTCCAACAGCTGCAACTGACTGTTTAAATACTGGTCTTCGTGTAAGAGTTCAGACAGTACTGAAAAGCAAACAAACAAACAAAAAATTAAAATCCAAAGGGCTTTGGATATAGCTCAGTGGTGGGGCAGTTGCCTGACAAGGGTGAGTCTCTGGGTTCATTAGCCAGCAGGAGCAAGAGAGAGAGGCAGAGACCGACAGACAGACAGAGACAGAGACAGAGACAGAGAGACAGACAGAGCACCATGGAGGCAAAATGGAGTTTTTGGCACTGGAACTCACCGCAGCATGGAATTACAGAGACTGGCTGAGAGCTGAAGCTTGCATAGCAGGGAGCACCTGTTTAGGACACCACTTTTCCTGGGGCAACAGGCCACACGATAAGGTTAAGTTAGTGGTTAAGTGGGGAGGAAAGGCTGCCCAATAGCGTCCACAGGAAGAACACACTAACACCACTTAGAAATGACAGAAACAGGGCCGGAGATTTAGCTCAGTGGTATAAGTGCCTGCCTGGTAGGTACAAGGTTGTGAGTTCGATCCCTGCTACAAAAAAAAAAAGAAAAGAAAAGACAGAAATGG
>RJWM01012143.1:34252-57559 GCA_004363535.1 Dasyprocta punctata | reverse complement strand
TTTTTTTTTTTTGCGGCACCGGGGATTGAACTCACAACCTCGCACTTGCCAGGGCAGGCGCTTAAGGCATTGAGCCAAACTCCCGGCCCTGGTTTTTTGAGGCAGGGTCGCACTATGTAGCTCAGGCCGGCCTTGCACTCGCGTTGTAGCCCAAGCCAGCCTCGAACTCACAACGCTCCGCCTACCTCAGCCTCCCGAGAAATGTTCACTTTTTGATAAGAAATATCTATTCACCTTTTCCCATCAGATAAAATAACACAGTATGAGATCTCACGTATTAATGAATGAGTGGTGTGCAACAATGTGCCAATAAAAATAGCACAGTTAATGAAACAAAGGATTTTTTTCTGCTCCATGAAAAATAAAAATTGCAAAGAATTAAGTCTTTATTATAAGCAGAAGAAAAATATGCAAATATTCCTACAAAATGAAATACTACATTAACCAAGGCTTTATCATTACTAGCCTTCATAGTAAAAACTTACACAATCAAAGACAAAAACAGACCATGGCTTTATTATCCCAACTGGCTTTCCCAAGCTTGTAAATTTCCAGAACATCTATCAGTCCTCCACTTTCTTTTGGTTCTGCTTCCCTAATCTCAGTCCCAAATATTTCTCAAATAATCTGAAAGATGCTCCAAGGGTACTGGGGACAAACATGGGTTCACCCAGACAGCTGCTTCCACTCCTTTCTACGTTCAAGGGGCAAGAAAATGCAATGGGAAGGGTCCGTTGGGTTTAAGTCGTGGAGCCCCAGTCTTCTAGTGCGCATTTGCTCGTGTAGGTTACAGCTCTGTTCCTGTGTCCTTGACTAGAATGGCAATAAAGTATGTAGGTCATAGGGCTGTCATGAGAATTAAATAAATTAATATATGCCAACTGCTTGGACTAGTGTCTAGAACAAAATAGGCACTCAATAGATAATAACAGCAAGCCATCGCTAGCACTTTTAACCACTCCACTGCTAATTACCACCTTCATTAGAAAAAAAGAGTTGAACAGAAAATAAATTCAAAATATTCCTTTGTACTAAAGTCCAGTGTAATGACAGACAAAGACTGACTTTTGAAAATGCATTTGAGGAAAATAGTGAGGAGAGAGAAACTGAGAAAACAATAGTTCCAGTCTAAAAGGCAAGACGGTAATTGTCTGTTATAACTCTGGGTTATATAAGCACAGATGTAAGACACATGGGAGAGCAAGTCCTGTTTATGTTGTTAGATACTCAGATAAACACGATGGAATATGTTAAGGGCCCAAATAGTAAAACTTATTGCTCTAAGAGGACAGAGACTTAAGTGATTATCAAATGCTTGTGGGGCCCTGAGCAGTTGGAGATGTCTCCCCATCAGCAAGGAGCAGCAAGGAAAGGGCAGGGAGCTTGCAAGGAGGGAAAGGAGCAGCCAAGGCAGAGGGGCTCAGGCTGGTTTGGCCATGGCAAAGGATGAATGTAAAAGGGGAGCCCACAGGGGCATCCCCTAGGGAAGCTGGATCATTTCAGGTCCTGGGACTGTGCCCTCCTTCAGGCCCAATGGGTCACTGTCTTAGTCTGAACTTCTGAGGGACACATTCAAACCATATCGGTCCTTCATGATCAAACCCCAACAGATAAATCACATGGCTATACACTGGAGAATCTCAAATAGTGTGTTTCCAGCACCCAACTAGAGATATCCCTGAGTTATAAGAGTAATAGTTTAGTCAGATGTGGTGGCACACACCTGTAATCCCAGCATTTGGGAGGCTGAAGCAGGAGGGTTGATATGAGCTTGAGGCCAGCCTGAGCTACACAGCAAGACTCTGTCTCAAAAACAAAACAAAACAAAAAAAGTGATAGTTTGGGCCTTGTGCATGCTAGGCAAGCACTCTCCCACTGAGCTATATATCCTGTTCGTATTTTTTGTTTTGAGATATGGTCTCGCTTAGTTACCCAGCCTGGCCTGAAATTTGCAATCCTCCCACCTCAGTTTCCTGAGCAGCTAAAATAATTGGATGTTACCACACCTATCTACAGGGTATATTGTTGCTTCTGGATTTCACAGATAAACTAAAGGGTTAAGTGATAACTACAATCCTGACACTCCTCCTGCCCATACTATGTACTCATACCGGCCTTGTGGCCTCAAGCCAATCTCCAGGCCTCAGCCTCCAGATGATAGCTGAACTACTGAGGCACCACCATGCCTGGTTTTTTTAATCTCTGACAAATGTCTGCAGCAATTAGCAACCTCACCAAAAAAAATCTGATAAGAACCTTCATGACTTAGAAATACAAGAAATATTTTAAAGAGAGAATGATAACTTAGTCTTGAGAGAAACATAAAGCATAAAAACTTTTCATAAAATCATGAAAGTTCAAAGTGGCTTTAAAATCGTGATTTGTAGCTTAAGTCCACCCTCTGCTGGCCTGATCTAGCTAGTTTGGCAAACACTTTCCATCCATCCTGGAAATTAAAATCTGAGCTCACAATTTGAAAAGCATTTTCTTGCACTCAGGGAGGGATCCTGCTCACTAACTTTGTGGGCACCCCCCGCACCGTAACCAGCTCATCCTGGGCTCTGCGGAGAGTCCTGCTCATCTTTAGACAGGGTGCTGACTTCTGCCTCTCAGAAAACTGAAGAAGAAACAAATTTTTAAATACATTTTGGTGACCTGCTGTCTGACGTTCTAGCAGTAGGGCATCATTACGCGGGTTCCTAATGAGTTCTCCAAAAGTATAAATGTTTTGAAGACTCTCTCCCAGGGGAGAGAGACACTAAGGTAATGCCCATGGTGGTGCAGAACGAGGACTACGGTGAGGGCGGGATGCGGAGACAACACAGCGCCTCGGTCCTCCCACAGTTCTTTCTGGGTGCAGACCCTGAGTAGCTATGTTGGACATTTTTGAAAACTCTGGATTTCTAAAATATATTTTCCTGAACTGTAAAGTAATATATACAAATTTAATATTTAATTGCCAAAATTTCCAAGTATCTGATCATTCAGTCCATTTATCTGAAATATAAAATTAACATTTTAGATGCTAGGAAATAGCGGAACAGACTTTGAGGCAATGGGAAGTAAAACACAGGATCAAGATGGAACACATACATGCCCCAGTTCCCCACAGTGAATATACTTACTGTATCACAAGCATACGCTAATTTTTTAAAAAGAAAATATTCTTTTATTTAAATGAGTAAATCCTGACAACCTTCTGCACAAATAAAATAGTTTTTCAAATAAAATAGTTCTTATACTTTGAAAAAAATTTTAAAAACCACCTGGTTCCAAGGCCTAAAAACAAAGCCTTCCCAAATTTCTTTATGTTTTGTAGACAACCAAGCTAGATTGTAACAAAGTTGTATTAGACAGTGGTGTCTATGGTGGAAAAGACTAGGTGACTGCAAAGCTGAGGAAATGAGCCGCGAAAAATGAGATTATTTCCTGACAGAATCATGACTGACCATGTGGTTTCAAATTCACTTTCTAAATCACACACACACGAAATCTTCTTTTCAAAGAAATCTCACGTGAATCCCAAAATCTAAGTTAGATAAAAGCAGATTTGAGCATGAAGACAGGAAGCAGACACAGACATGTAAGAAGGGTGCCTCAGTCTTACTTGATCTTACTCATGCTGCTATAAAATGCCCCAAACCACGTAATTTATAAAGAAGAGGTATTTATTGCCTCTTATCATTTTAGAGGCTGCAAAGTTGATGATAGTGAAGCAGCGCCTAGCAAGGACCTTCCTGCTGCGTCATAATGTGGGGAAAGTCATCACATAGGGAGGACAGCAGAGGAGGGAAAAGGCTGAACTCATCTTTTTATTAGGAACCCACTCCAGAAATAACTACCCCATCCCATCATTAACAGGATTAACCCACCTACAAAGAAGAGAACCCATGAACTAATCATAGCTTAAAGACCCCACCTCTTAACACCGTTGAATCGCCACACTTGAACTTTAGGGGACAAAATCAAACCAGAACAGAAATCTTTGAGATGACTTCAACTTCATGTAAGTGCATGGCAGATTTTGAACAAAAAGATCCTATTGATTTCCATAATTGTGAGAGTTAATAATAAAATAGTGTCATTTTAAACCATTCAATTTTTGCAGACACAATATTCAGTAGATACCTGTGACAATGATAAGGTAAGTAAAGAGAAAAATAAGGATATGAAATAAGAGTTGATATGACTGAATGAATGAGCTGGTAGTGTCAATCAAGTTGTAATAGAGTGGGCATTCTCTAACGTGAATGAGCTGAAGTGAGGTGAGAGGAATACAGATTTCAAAGATAGTACAGCAATCTGGAGTAAAATAGTCAAAAGTATGACTATAGAAGCAGACACCTAAGGAGTAATGAAAGCAAAGAAAATCAGAAGAAACATTAAGAATGTGAATGAAACATCTCCATGGATACTGAAACCAGAAAGAAAGACAGGAGTAGAGGTAGAAAGGAAAGCAGTGAGCCAGATGCTGAAGGTATCGATGAAACACAAAGACCAACCAAAAGATGTACTCAACTGGATGTTACAAACTTAACAAGCTGAGGTTATAGAGAAAGGAGGACTGGATATAGCTTAGAAGTGGCACTGGAGAGGAGACAAAGAGGATAGCTAGCCTATCTCTACACCCGAGAGCTGCACTGAGGAAAGAGTCTCGAGAAGGTGTCACTTCTAAGATGTAGTAGAAAGCTACCCTGGTCCAATGATCTTCCTTCAACAACTAGAGAATCCCAGGTAATACTTGTAAATCACGTTTTTAAAAGATACTGGAGAGCTTTAGGAGTCCAGAGGAGGCAGAACCTTGTGAAATGAACTAACCAAGTACAGCTCCTTTCCTGGAACATCTGCCAGTTCTGGGTAAGGAACGAGGACTGGGGTGGGCCTGGGCAGGACTCTACTAATGGGAAGAAAAACCAGTAGGCTTTTGGCAGTTGTAGGGGCTCACATGACAGATTAGAAACCTGAGGTGCCCCAAACGTGGCCACTTTCTCCCATCAGGTGAGTGCTGAGTTCTGGGAGGGTTCATAGAGGGGGTGGAGTAGGGGGGTGGGAATGACGCCCAAGAAGCAGACTGTGTCTCTCACCACCTTGAGGAAGAGGGAAGCCTCAATACAGCTGGCCTCTCAGTATTGGCCAGATACTAAATCTGGGACCTGGGTAGGAAGCTGAAGGGATGAGCTCCAAATCCTCTGAAAAGCAGAACTGAACCTCACACTCTCTCAGGGTTAGGAGACAGTGCCTCGCTAGCTATTCATTCAAAGCCCAGAAGAGCTCTGCCCAAGGAACCATGACAAACCAGATGCAGACTGAATAAAACTGCTGTCCTGCCCCAACCCAAAATGGTCCTGCCTTGATTGAGGTGATACGCTTCCCACCCTGTAGAAAGGAGACTCTTCTCTGCTCAAAGACCATATCTCTTGGAGTGTCTACTGGTATTTTTTACATGATGACTGTTGTAGACAGGGGTTACCAGGAGAACAACTGCATACATCACACAGAATTTATAATACTGTTTTATGACGATCACCCAGAGTTAAACACAAGAAAGTGCAGGAAAATCTGTCCACAACACTAAAGACCCAGAGTATTCAGTCAAGGGCCTGGGTCCCACAGCAATGTCCTGCATAAGACCAGCTAAAGACCCAGCGCCCATGACAATGCCTCCCACAAATCCAACTGGAAATCTAAGAGCCCACAATAAGGACTCACACCACTCAATTTGACAGATCTGCGCTGGGAAGGCCAAAGGTCAGCAGTGGAAGCTAGAAAGTCTATGCCAGCGGGGTGAAGCAGCTGTGCAGTAGGTTGAGGGTTCTACATGGGAGCCGAGAAGTCAAGCTCAAAATAAGGAATGGGGCTTCCCTGAAGAGTACCACAGCCATCCTCAGCAACAGTAAGGTCCCTATAATCTGATGATAATAGTTGAGTACAGGTCAGGAAGCCCAGCGTGACAAGCTTCTCCAGCACACATCTTCCCCTCCAGAGCCAGGAAGCAATGCTCAGTGTAAGGAGCTCTCCCAAAATGAACCACAGCCACTCTCAGTGATGAGGTCCTGAACTCATAATGGCCAAATCCATATCAGGGAAGCCAGCATGACAAGTTTCTCCAGGAGAACCAATGGCTCAGAACACCAACACTTGGAAGAACCCACAATGCCTCACTCTTCTTTTCCACGTCTCTATTTATTCTGGCAATTTTCCTCAGGTGAGCCATCTACATTCAACAGCATGCTGATGTAATTCAGCTGGTGTTAAGTTGATCACCAGTTTTTAATCCTGTAACAATAGCCAATAAAATAAATGACTAGGTAGAGGTAGAAATTGCCAGATTCTACTAGCCTGAGGCTTAGCTATCTGTAACATGACATCCGCCCAACTTGGTACCAAACTAAGAGAAACAACTTAGCTCTCCAAGAGTAACTTCTATGTTCTCATTTCGGAGATAAACCTCCCACTCCCTTTTTGCGCGTGCACTGAGCCCTCTCCAATCCCAGGACTGCACTGTAATGGTCTGACACTGAACTGGACCAACAAGGCCAACAAAACCAAATCAGAAGTTTGGGAGCCTTTAATAACTCCCACCAGAGTCACCAGATGTAATGGTGTGTCACTGAACCGGACCAAGGAGGCCAAGGCCAAAACAGAAGTTTGAGAGTCTTTAATAATAATAATAAGCGGCTGGGACTGCCTGAGATCCTCCACGCAGGGAGGTTCAGAGCAGCGTTGAGCTTTTACAGCGAGCAGAATTTAAAGCAAAACCTGGCTGGAACAGTTTTTCTCTCAGTGATAGTCATACACGGGAAAGTCTTATCTTTACCCTTTTACTTCACTGGCATTTGTGTCAACTTGCTAGGTGAGATCATTTTGCGGGGAGGCCGATATTTTACCATATGTTATCTTTGAAAAGAAACAAGGGACAGCACATCCTGGCAGACAGTCAGTTAATATCAGCACTTTTAAGAATATCACAGGGGGTTAAGGGGGGCTGAGTCATGGGTGAACACAGTCTTATGTTTTACAGGCTTTCAGTTGGCCTACCACACCACAACCCATCAAGCCTCCACCTCCAGCCTCCAGTAAATCTGTCTCCTGTTTTACACAGGCAGATGCTCCTTCAAATCAGCTGTTAATGTCATTTTTCCCACCTCCCAAACTCCTCCCCCAGCCAGAACTGATAAAAGTAACTACACTTCTGAGAGCTTCTGCACCCCCCCAACCCGTGAAGCTCTCCCATGTCCTCCTCATTAAAGGCCTCCTCCTTCTCTCTCTCTTTCTCTGCACCACTTCAGATTGAGTGCCCAAAAAACATTCAATCAGAAATGTGATCATTAACCAATAGAAGAAAACAAACAATAGAAGCAGACCCATAGATAGTCCAGATATTCAGGTATCAGACAATTTTTTTCTCTCTTTTAAAGGGTGCTTTAGAAAATTTAAGTACAGGACTTCAAAGGTAAATTTCCAAGTGAGGACCTTTCTGGCTTCACTGTAATGCAACAGACTGTCTTCCATTTATTTCCATGCTTCTTTCTCCTGTGGTGATCCAGAGGGACTATTTTCAAGCCAATGTAAGTATTTCATACCCACTGGCCCAGTTGGGTATGCATCTGCTGCACAATAAGTCACCTTACATCTTTCAACACAAAAAACATTGAATTTGAAGAGCAAAGACATGACATATCCAACTGGGTACAGTGAGAATCTTCTCTAAGTATTTCTCTGGGTAACGGTGACACACTCCTACGCAATTAAGAAAACCTTTACAATTCAGAGGAACTTTCTTCGTTTTTAGCAATGCTAGGTATTGAACCCAAGGCGTAGAGCATGTTAGCCACTTGTCCAGCATTTGGTGCTGGAGTTATCTCCCCCAGCTTGCGCCGTGAATCCATAGGGAATAGGTCCCAGCAGCTCGGGGCCTTCCTGCTGGTTCTCACCTGCTCAGTGGGGCAGGTTAGCTCTTCAGCTGAACACAGGTACCTTTCTCTTTGGCTTCCTTTTGTTTCTGATCTCTTTCCTTGATACATGTCGGGAAGTAATCTCAGCTCTTCAGGGTGCTTAATATGCTCAGTATACACTTTGATTCTTTTGGCAAGAATCTGGCCCTTAACTTGCTTGTTTACAATACCAACAGCACACTGGATAATGCTGTAGACTCTTCCAGTTTTGCCATGGTAATATTTGTGTGATAGTACACCTTCCCTTGAAGTCTACAGCAACACCTTTTTGTAGATTCACATGTGGCCAAAGGAACAACTCCACATTTTCTAAACAACTTAGACAACACATACCAGGCTCCTCTCTTTGTTCCCTTTCTTCTGTTCATCATTTTGGCAAATGACTGGAAGATGGCAGTTCTAGACAAAAAGTTCTTTCCTCTTCTATGGTACTGGGGATGGAACCCGGGGGTGTTTTATCTCTGAGCGATATCTCAATCCTTTTTATTTTGAGACAGGTTCTCACTAAGTTGCCCAGGTGGGCCTCAAATTTGTAATCCTCCTGACCCAGCCTCTCAATTAGCTGGGATAAAGGGACTGCACCATTGTACTGGGTCAGACCATGATTTTAAAGTAACAACACTGTAAAGAATACAGAAGAAGATATAATGGGTGGAAAGCTGCATAATTTTAACAATTGGAATATATTAGAAAGAATCAAATAGACATTCTAGGACTGCAAAATATACTGCCTGAAAATAAAATTTTACTTGCTATATTAAATAGTACACTGGACATGGCATGAAACAGAATTAGTAAACTTGACAACGGTCAATGAAAAAGATCCAAAATTGGCACAGAAAGGAAAAGAAAATGAAAGAAAAAATAGTGAAAGGAGTATGTAGGATAGTTTTTAAAATTAACATATTTAATTGGAAAGAAGCAATATTTGAAAATGGACAGTTCCAAAACTGACAAAATATCAACAGATTCAGTAAGGCCACTGAACCATGTAAGATTTTTTTGTTTTTGAGGCAGGGTCTTACCCTCTCAAGTAGCTGGAAGTACAGGCTATGAGCCACTGTGCCCAGCTAGCACTTTTTTATAAATAAGATTCTACTCAAGAAATTGGCAGGGGAACGATATTGTAAGTGAATAACCAGGTTTTATTTAGGCTATATGAATTCAGAAGAGGTTAACCATTCATTCACGGAAATCTATGATGAAAGATTATTCTAAAACTTACAAAATATGGATTTTAGAAAAATGCAAGGCAAGAAATTGAGTCAGAGATTTGGGCAGAGTGGGATTCATTTTAGTAGCCTTTTCAGGAAAGTACATGAGTTCACACTGTAGGGGAATACAAGAGCATTGTCTTGGACCTGCCACTAAGTGGGAAGCAGAGGTAGTGAAGGTCTCCCCAGGAGAAAACCATCTTAGGCAATGGGCAACACTTGTACTTAATGTTTTAATAAATACCTCCAAACCACTATCTGAAAAAGAGAAAGGCTACCCCAAATTGCTCTCCCAACTGCAGGGCAAGGTTACTGTCCCCAACTGGGCTCTCCTGCCTGTTAGGTAAATGGCGCCAGCCTGAATTTGGGGTTCCAGGTAGGATCTCCCAGAGTAACTCCAAAGCAGAGTCCACGTCCAGTTTATTGAGCTGGCTCTTTTCTGGATAGGGTTATGGGGGTTTGTGGGGTGAGGCAAAGGAAGGTGTGAGATGCAGAGAAGCACTAGACAATGGCTGAGTACATGCCCACAGCAACAGCTAATGTTCTGTCTGTAGGTATGTGGTGACCTAGCAGGTGGGATGGATGTCCCATGTCTGTGCAGAGTAGGCATTTTTTTTCCCAGGCTCCAATGGCTGGGAACAGGAACTTGGGTGGCTGGCAGAGGGAGCAGCTATTGGACAGACTTATCATTTCCTGGGTTTTAAGGATAGCTAAGAAAAAGGAAGGAGTCAGGTATGGGGTCCTCATTGAGCTGACCAAAGTCATGAGAAACAAGGGTGACCAGTGAGAAACAGGGCAGTGGCCACTTAAAAAGTGACCTAGGACATGTGTGTCTCAACGAAGCTAGACAGGGTCTGAAAGAGACAAGGGGCAACGGGGCCCATGATGGGGGATGAGCCAGGAGCTCCAGGAAGTGCCCAGCCAGCCAGGAAGGGTCTGGGATGGGGCCTGGTTTTGTTGGCCAGGAGCGTGATGATGCAGTGGTTTGATGCCAACTCGTACAGTCCGGACTTGGTGAAGAAACAACAGGTCTCCTGGAGAAAGGCACAGAACCTACCTCTTCAATGGTGAGCAAGTTTAGGCTTCAGCAGATTTGGAGCACAACAGCAGCCAGTAAATTGATTTAATCTTGCAGGTTGGTGAGTTTAACAGAGGGTAGAGGAATGGTGAAAGGAAGGGGACGTTTAGTCAAGCAATGTAGCTGGCCAGGCAGTCAAGGGGAGGGTCAGATTCTGGGCAGTAGCATGTAATTTTGTTTTTGTGCACCACAGCAGCGAATTTTATTTGTTATTGGTCAGAAAGTGAGCTTGTCAGCATGGGTGGCCACTGGTGGAGGGCAGGGACCGCACCTGAAAGCCCTTTGGTTTTGGAGGCTACCTGTTAGGAGAGAGCTGAGAAATAGTAAATGGAGACGTCTAGTTTGGCTAGCCTGGTGCCAATAGTAGGAGCTATTTTGATTCCTGTGGGGAGGAGAATTAACAGAACAGCCCAAGAAAATCACTGTTTGTTATGGGCAGTGTCACTATCATGCTGGCTGAGTTAATAGAAAGTGGAGGCAGAAGGTGAAGAAAATGATCTAGGTTGGAGTGAACTCAACTAAGGCATCTTGGAGCCAGAGGTCAGGGATTATTTTTGGGAGCACCGTTGAGGTTTGGGGAAAGGATTTTAATTCTAATATGAGGAGCATGAAAGTCATGAGGATGACTGGTAGCTTTGTGGGAGAAACCTGCAGGGAGGAGGCACAGAACAGCCTGACATTCTTGGGTTTTAGGGTAGCAGTAAGAAGGGAAGGGCGGTCAGTGCAGAGGTCAGTGCAGAAGATAACCGTGGCTAGAGCCCCATTCACTGGAGGCCAGGCTTCCAGAAAAAGAAGAAAGACTCCACCCATAAACTTCCCCTAGGGATGAACAGCAGTGATTGCTATTCTAAACAGGCAATAATCCCTTTGAGTGTAGGACCGAAATCTCCCTAACCCACCCCTTCCAGGAAAGTCCTTATCCGGCGGGCCCCTGTGCAATTGCTGCATGACTTGCTACGCTATTTGATACCCATTTAATCAATATTAGCTAAGCAAGTGCACTTGTAATCTTATTGGTTGACCGTACTTTTGTCCCACCTCACACCTACCTTGTGATTTTCCATTGGATCTATATTACCTGTGCAAATATATTTGTAATCTTTTTTGGATAATTAGTTCTGTCCCACTTTAGACATGCCTCACCTCATAGTTTTGCTCTATAAAATTCCTTTGAGAAGTAGGGTCCCTGGCCATTCCACTATGACACTTTTCTGCCTCTCTTAGACAGTTTTTCTTTCTCTCAAATACTTCCTAAACTCTTTTGTTCCTAGAATTTATTCTTCAATTTTAGAGAACAGAACTTAGTATATCATGCATCTAGCAGGTTGGAAGTTACATTTCTATATCTGGAGGTCCTCTATCAACCCCATATGAGGAACAGGGGTGGTACGGTGGATCTTGCAGGGTCTTTCCTATGTTGGTTACAATGGTCTCTTAAAGGGTTCTGAGCAGGACGAGTTGGTGAGGGTTGAAATGGGAGGGGAACAGTGAGTGTGAAGGCTGGGGAAGGACAATCTCAATGGGATACGCAGTAGAGGACAGCCACCTTTAGTAACCGTGTGACTGTCTCTATGAGAGTTTTTATGTGGCCTGGTTGGTGATGGGGGATTTCTGTGTAATGAGAAAGCCAGGTGGAAGTTGGGAAAAGTGTTTGGGTCAAAGCTATGAGTTTTTGTCTGTCATGAAGTGGTCTTCTGGGGGAGTGACTGGGTCACAATTATGTGCCCAGAGTTAGAGTGGTTGGTACCTACTGGAAAGAGTTTTTATCTATGAACTGGCACTGGCTGCCTGTGGGATGGGATTTTGATGCCTCCTGGGAAAGTGGTTGAGATCATGGTGATGGAGGTTTGAAGGTAGCTGTGAATGATATCCTGAGTCAGGGGATGGAGGTGGAGGTGGGGTGTGGGTTTGAGGGAGGCATTATAAAGGGGTCTGGCTAGGAGGCTGAAGTTGGGAACCCAAAGGTGGGGAAAGCCAACTAGGATGAGGAATGAGAGCATTTTCTGCTTTTTTGTGAGGCACGGAATTGACTGAGTGAGAGCTTTGTGATTTGTGGAAATGGCCTGGAAGGTTGTTTAAAGTGTAGCCCCAGGCACTGATTTTTTTTTTTGTAACAGGACTTGAACTCAGAACCTTGCACTTACCAGGCAGGCACTGTGCCACTGAGCTGTATCCTAAGCCCTAGCCCCAGGTATTGAATGATAGTATGGACTGTGTCTTAGAAGGTGAGGTGGGATAACTGTAGGAGGACAGAAAAGAGAAGGAAAGAAGTTATCAGTCAGTCTTGGGAAGAGGGGCTGCACATCGAGATAACATCAACACACTGGACATCGTCACTGGTGAGAGGTAGAGTCTAGTCAAGACTGTGGCTGAGAGCCTGGCTGAATAAGTGGCGACTGTCCCTAATGCCTTGAAGGAGGACTGTCTTGGTGAGCTGAGTGCCCCAGTCCGAGGTGGGATCAGTGTAAGTGAAGGCAAAAGGGTCTTGGAAATCAGGGTAGAGAGGAGGAACTGGAGGAAGGAGGAGAAAGGTATTGTGTAGAGAGGGAAGGGGAAATCTAAATGATGACCATCACACAGAATCTGAAGAGGAGGCCTGTCCCAGGAAGCAAACAGGGCACTCGGGAACAACCAGAAGTGAATGAAAGCACCATTTAAGAGCGTTGTCATGTACAGATGAAAAGGATGGCTGTTAACTCCCACGACTAATACTGAAGATTTAACAGTAGGGCCCAAGAATGTTCACAAAGAGGAATAAGTGGCCCTCTTGTGAGGAAAAATGAGACTCACCCTCGACCAGAGGGTTCCTTTGTGGTGACAGGCTGGGGGCACCACAGCCACAGGCCGCATCAGTCTTCAGCCAGAACAGGTCTTACTAAGGCAGCAGGGCACTGGAGTGGATGGCTCCACCCTCGTTTTGCGGTGAAGACAGTCTTTTCCAGTGCCCCTCTAAGGTACATAGAGGATAGGGTTTTGTGGGGACTGTGGATTTGGGCATTACTTTGCCCAGTGTCCTGTTCTGCCACATCAAAAGCAAGGCCCAGAGGGGTTCATAATTTTATTTAAGTAACTGGCCAGGCTGGACTGTTGTTGTGAGAAGATGGAGGACAGATTTACTGGAGGCTTTTCAGAGACCTCTTTGACAAGTTTTTGGTTTTGGTAGATCCTGAAGGCAGTGGTCATGAGATCAGTCTCAGGGCTTTGAGGACCATCCTTGAATTTTTTGAGCTTTTCCCTTATGTCAGGGCCCAGAGAGTTCAATAAGAAGGACAACTGGGATTGAAAGGGGCATCCTCCAGATGAAGACCAAAAGCTGGAACGAAGGACAAACAGCAACCTATGTCCAGGCAGGTCTGCTGTATCGGGGCTGAAGCTGGAGATTGGGCCTAATTAGGACTTGGGATGGCTGACCAGAGGGACAGACATGCTCCCCAGGACTAACCCCACGCTCTTAAAAGGGCAGCATTTTGGTAAAGGAAGTGTTAGGAAGGGGTCCCCGGTGGGCTGGAAGCAATGAGGTCACTGGTTCTTACCGCCCAGTAGGCTGAGGTGAGGGAGCAAAATTCCAGAGCGGGGGCTCTAGACCACCACCTCCCAGGTTCCCAGCACCACATGTTGGATAAACGGTGAGGATACAGTTAAAGAACACAGCACCAGCCCAGATTTGGGGTTCCAGCTAGGATCTCCTGGAATAACTCCAAAGAAGAGTTCAAGTCCAGTTTATTGAGCTGGGTCTTTTGCGGATAGAATTAAGGGGGTTAGCTGGGCCGGTTTAGGCAGGGCGGAGCCAAGGGAGGTATAGACTGGGGGAGTGGAATGTCTGACTATGTGCCCATAGCAACAGCCAATGTTCTGCTATGGGTGCCTTGTGACCTGGCAGGTGGGGTGAGGGTGCCACGTCCTAGCAGAGCAGGCATTTTTCACTAGTTTCAAATGGCTGGGAACAGGGGCGCGGGCGGCTGGGGTGCCAGGAGGCGAGGTGATGCGGGCCAGAGGTCAGATCTATCACGTCCCTCCCTAGCTACCTCTCTTCCCCATTCTCCTGTAACTGACCTCTGCGCGTACCTCCTACTGCGGCCCCTGGACCACTCACACACCATCTTGGCGAACATCTCACCAACTAGGTGGAGAGAGGCGGAAAGCGCCGGAGAACTTTCTCAGCACCCGCTATGCACCCCCACCCCTGCCAGCTTCCTCCTATCCTAGTGAGGCGGGGAGGGCAGTCCCCGGTGCGAAGGCAGTCGATAGCGAGGAGACTTCCCACAGACTCGCCCTGGACCTGAGGCCCGGGCCGGGATCCCCGCGCGCTCTTGTCTGAGGTGATCTCTGCTCGCTCCTTCCTTAAACCAATTCCACCTGCGTCCATTACCTCGCAGACCTGGGGAATGTAGTTCTCCTTGAAGTAGCGCCTCAGCGCGGGGTCGGCGGTGCGTAGCGAGGCCATGGCTCAGGCGGGACCGAGAGACCGCACTCGGTGGGATCGCGTCGCTAATGCCGCCCCCTCCCGAGCCTGTTGCTCAGGCTGGAGGCGTTGCCCGGCAACCACAAGGTGGAACACAGAACCCGGCTCAGGGTCCCTGGGAGGAGGGGCGAGGCCGAGGGAAGACCAATGGGCAGGCCTAGGGGGCGGGCCAATGGGATGAACCAATGGGCAGGCCTAGGGGCGGGCTAATGGGTAGGCCGAGAGACGGACCAATGGGCAGGCCGAGGGGGCGGGTCAATGGGCAGGCCGAGGGAGCAGACCAATGGGCAAGCCTAGGGGCGGGTCATGCGGGGACTTACTGAGCGCGGGGAGAGGCTAGTTGCAGAGAGAGCTAGTGTTTAACGGTGCGCTTCCGGGAGGCGGTGCCCAGATCTGCTTTTCGCGCAGTGGCGCGGCGCGGCATGGGCAGCGCGCGGGCTGCAGTTTGGCTGGCGGCGGGTCTGGTCCTGGGCGCGGGCGCCGGCTTCTGCCTCTATCGCCTGGCGCGCGGCCAGCGGCGCAGCAAGCGCGGGCTGCGCCCCTCAGGGTCCGCAGGTGTGCGGGGACCAGGCGGCCCGGGGCCGGGGTGGCAGCCGCCGGGCGGGTGTGGGCATGGGCCTGAGCCCCTTCCTGCCTCCGCCGTCAGCCAGATCCGGGGGTGGAAAAGCCCAGACTTTCCTCCCCGCGATCGGCGCCACGGCGGCCTGGCCAATGCTGATGACCTCGCTGGCTCGCTCGGGCTTTGGGTCACCGCGCGAAGCCGACGGCGGGGCGGGGCGAGCAAGGCCGGGCTTGTTGCAGGCTGCGAGCTGCGGACCGCAGGAAGGGCAGGGCCGGGCGGCATCAGGTGCGCGGGTGTTCTGAAAGAACACCTGCACTAGCCACAGCCTCAGGCCAGAATTAGGCTTCTGCCTAAAAGTTAATGGGTGCAGTTGGAATGCTAACGGTCTGGTCTGCATACTGTTCCGGAGGGTAGTTCAGGTCAGGGAAACTGTTGAGGAACCCGTCAAAAATAAAATCTGCCAGCCAAGAAACTGCCGCAAACGTGAAAGAACCAAGCATCACAGGCAGTCTGCTTAATGCTGTACCAAAAATGGAACTGTCACCTCTTTGTGTAGCTGGGCAGATAATTGATAACTTTAAGAGGTCTAGACAACACTTGGCTATCCATAGTTCACTCTAAATTCGCTGGTATTAGAGCAGTTATTTCTGTTGGGTAAATGCCTTTATCCAGAGGCAAAATAAAGCTTCTTTATGACTTTGTGATACGCAGGTAGTTAAAATACGGAAGCAGGTGTCTCGTTTAGGCTCCCACAGAATTGAGGAGATTGAGGCTCTGTCATTTTTGGAGCGGGGGTCTTACTGAGACAGGGTCTCACTGTGCAGTTCGGGCTGGTCTCAAACTCGGAATGATCCTCCTCTCCTACCTCAGCCTCCCAAATGTTGGGATTACAGGCGTGCACCACCACGCCCAGCTCTCAGGCTGTGTTTCAATGTTCACATTTCAAAGGCTTCCAAGCCTTTAAGAAAGATGTTGGGTTTTAAAGCTGGCTTTTACTTGACTTACATTTATATGAAAAGGTGAGACAAGAAAATTTATAAATGCAGATTTTCTTGAAAGGCACTAAGAAAGGAAATGAAGGGGTTTCTTTCCCTTTTGTTAAAATGTGTATTTACCCTTAAAAGCCTAACTTGTCTTTCTTTGTGTCAGAGATATTTCTGCGGGTGGGCAGTGGGCTGGACCCAGTTACCTTCTTACTTATACTAACTCAGTCTTGAGGGATAGTGACTGAGTCTTGCTTTTAACGTTTCAGTTCCCACGGTCATTGTCAGCTTAGGTTAGACAGCTTTCAAAATAAGTTGCTCAAAGTCCGTTCTTTCCAAAACTACACGTCTGTCTTTGAAGACTTGAGAAATAACCATTTTGTTGTCATCATCCTTGAGTTTAAAGGGTCTTTTTGCCTTGTCTTAAACTTTAAGAAATGCTTGATTCCTGTCAAGAATTTGTAATTCCTACACTATTAAGACTGTTTGAAAACATCGAAAAAGATGGAAACGGTCCCAAATCACTCAACAACCTGACACCAAAACCTATCTCAGTTATGAATAAAGATAAAATCTTTAAATATTAGCAAATCAAATCCATCAAAGGATTAAAGAAGTAATATACCAAAATTGTAATCAGAAAAGTTCTACTTAGTGCAAATCCTATTCCATAATGAACCTATTCTCTGTAGACAAGTATTCCATTGGATGGATGTGTCTGGTTTAAAAAAAAAATACTATTAGCATTAGGGGTCCATAATATTTGCATGTAGTAGCTCACTAGTAAACATATACCGAGGAACTATTGGCTAATTTCTGGATGTCCAGGACCATTAGTTTCTCATCTATACATTGAGAATAATAATAGTATCTTCATCCTAGGGTTGCTTGAGGATTAGATGAGACAAAGTGTAAAATTATACCTCACATCAGAGTATGTGTTCAGTATTGTTTTTTTAGTTTGGGTTTTTTGGGGGAAGGAGGGAGGTGGTACCGGGAATCAGACTCAGGACCTTGTGCTTGCCTGGTAGGCACTGTGCCACTGAGTTATATCCCCAGCCCTGGCATTGTTTAAATGTTAAAAACAGCTCATGTTGATTTGAGATGAATGTCAAATAACTGTCTTCTTATCTTGAAGATTTAACCAATGGCTCGCACAATGATGTCCTAAATGCTGAACAACTTCAGAAACTCCTTTACCTGCTTGAGTCAACTGAGGATCCTATAATTACTGAGAAAGCCTTGGTCACTCTGGGTAACAGTGCAGCCTTTTCAACCAATCAGGTAAGTACTGTCATTCAGCAAGCAAGCTCCTTCTGTCCAGACACACTGGCAGTAATTGTGTGGACAAGTTATTTAACCTCTCAGACCCTAATTTCCTCATCTATGCAATGTGGCTACATATGCGTGCAATCTAGTGTTTGTTTACTACTGAAAAGCACAGCATGATGGCAGTATGATTAATAATATGTTCCTAGATGCCTGTGAGACTGGTCACTGGCATCACATAAGTGAGTCTGTTCAACATTTAACGGCATGTGGCCTTTTAAATTACTTAAAATTTATCAGTGGAACAATGGAAGCTTAAGTACGTACTTTACATTGTACAATACTGTAGCTGTTAGCCACATGGTTCTGATAACCACTAAATCAGTATGAATGGCTTCTACAGGTACAGATTTAACAAGACTAAAAAGCTTAATGGGAATGCTCCCTTCTCCCCTCCTCCCTTCTTCATAGAGAACAAGTACAAACATTTGTGTAATTTTTTCTCACCTAATGCTCTTTGTTAACCTCGTCAGAAGCTCAGAATTATTTGGAATTCATACTTTCTTTGAATCCAGTTTTCTCCAAATGGCACAATTTACTGTAAAGCATTAGAGGTTTTTAGGAAGGTACACAAAATGTTTGTGCATTATTCTACTCTTTCAGTTGCAAATGTCAGAATACTACTGAAATTATTTTAGGCAAAGTACTGAGATCAGCAAACTTGAACATCTAATAGGATTGGTTTGGGGCACAGTTAGGCTGAGTTCAAGGCTACAGAGTTATGAGAACTCTCTTCCTCTCCCTCTCCCTCTCCCTCGCCCCTCCTTCCCCCCACCTCCTTTGGCTGTACTGTGTTTTCTTGTTTTTACATATTGGTCCTTGCGCACAAAGAGGTGTGCTTTGAGGGGTAGAAGGAAAACCATCGACCTGTCATGCATTCATCCCTGTAGCTTATGACCCAAAAGGTAGTGTTGTTCTACCAGGATCAAGTGCCAGTCCCTCTGATCAGTCTCAAAGCCAAAGATCCTGGACCCTGATTGGTGAGGTCTGGCTCACATGCATATGCTGCAGCCAGGTAGCAGGGATGGACATGGACTGTGGTGGCCAGCAATGCCACCAGGGACTCTCTGGGGTGGAAGAAGCACTGGTCACTGGCATCACATAATAAGTGATGAGAAACAATAAATGGTGACTAATTTGCTAGCCTGGCTATATTGAAATGTTTCTGATGCCCTCGTTCTATGTCCCTCTGAATCAGGTTGTAGGCGCAGTCAGTGCTTTCTTGATCAGTGGAAGTGAGTGCTGTCACCATCAATTATAGTGCCTTGATCTACTTCAGCAGTAGTTACTCATAACAGCATTTTTGTCTGCTGACTGCATATATGAACTACGTGTGTTAGGCTGGCCCCATGAGATTGCATTGCTTAGTGTCACAGCTGGCTTAGTTTGTGTAAGAACCGTCCACTCTTATTTATAATGTTCACAGTGATGGAATTGCCCGAGAAGGCATTTCTCACAACATGTCCCTATTGTTAAGCCTAACTACCAGTAAAAAGGGAGGGAAAGCTGTTGTCTAGGAACCGCGGGTCCTTCAAAAGGACCTGGAATTGCAGAGGGAGTGCTTCACTGTTCTCCAGTGCTAAGTCTACCCTTAATAATAGTTTTGAGCTGTTTGTGGAAAGCAGATGATGGCACTGTTTTAGGGACAGAATGGCATTTCTTGGCCCAGTGAGTGATTTTCAGCCTGTTTTCCTTACAAGAATGAAAGCAGTTTACCAGGGACCATGGTAACTGAGTGTTGCCATTAACTGTGCCAAATCTCAGATTATTTTTCCATTGAAAAGTTGGGTACCATTTTTCAAACTGTGTAGAACTCCAGTTCTGCAAGATGTTAATGTGTTCCCCCTTTCCCACCACTGAAAAGTGACCCTTTAGTGCGTAGTTCACAGTGCATAGTATGTCATAGTGACATACTATTGTCACTATTCCTAAACAGTGTGTCACAGTAAAGAAGCATGTAGCACCAGGCATAGAGACACATGCCTGAAATCTCAGCACTAGGGAGGCTGAGGCAGGAGGCTCACCATGGGTTCAAGGCCAGCCTGGGCTCCACAGTGAGTTCAGAGCCATCCTGAACTACATAGCAAGACTCGGTCTCAAAAAAAGAAAAAACACATTTTTATTCTTTTAACTAGTGTTTCTCAAAATTGTATAACCATGTGAACCAACGCACCTTTTTAATGGGGCATCTTACCATCTTGAAGGACTAGTGTTCCAAAGAATACATTTTAACAGACACTGTTTTAGTACTGTATTCTAAACCATAACACTCTTCTAAGTTTGCCTGTAATAGAGAATATAACTCATTTCAAAGTAAATTATTGTTTGTAAATTGGGTCAAGATCATTTCAGTAACTCTGCAAATCTTTATTGTATAACTCCATGCTGTAGTTCAAATACTCATGTATCTTAATTTTATTTGCAATTGATTTTCTTAATCTACAAAGTTATAGGTAGGCAGTGGGGTCACTATAGATAGTGATTGTATGGTACACTTGTCAAAAAGCAAGAAAAAAGGATTTTAAATGGTTTTCCATAAAGAGGTAATAAACGAGGAGATGTATTTAACCTGATTATATAATGTATACATGTATCAGAAATCACGGAGTACTTTATTAATATGTATAATTTTGTGTTTTTACATATCATTTAAAAAAATAAAATTAGCCGGGTGTGGTTGTACACGCCTGTAATCCCAGCATTTGGGAGACTGAGGCAGGAGGATCGTTGCAAGATCAAGCCCAGCCTGGGCTACAGAATGAGCTCAAGGCCAGCCTGAACTACATAGGGAGACCTTGTCTCAAAAAGACAAAAGTAAATTAAAAAAAAGGTAAAATAAAAAATAAAATTAATTTTAAAATACTATCAAGATTTTTTTTACATAGTGAGTTCAAGACCAGCCTAAACTATGTAGGGAGACCCTGTGTCAAAAAAATAAAACCAAAAGAAAAATGATTTAGTGATGCCGTGAGTGATGAACTCCCAAGAAATGAATTTCAGACTTTGTGTACAATGAGCAGAGAACTGCAAGGATACACCAAATATTAATAGAAAAAATAGCTACATTTATTGAAGTTTAGAGGGGAGGTCTGTTCACAGCAAGTGGTTCCTGCCAGCCACAAAAAGGTGGCCCAAACAGGAAGAAGAAGTGGTCCTGCAGAGGCAGGGGAATAGGAAGAAAATATGTCAGCTTTTAAGGATTTTTTAATGGGAAGATTTGTATGTGGGAAAAATATTTCGTAAAAGTGATTAATTTTTCATTGTCTTTGTAGCTTCTGAATTCAATAGAGGGGAGGCACATTGAAGTTATAGTCTTGTTTTTGTTTTTCCATCTTAGGCTATTATTCGTGAATTGGGTGGTATTCCAATTGTTGGAAATAAAATCAACAGTCCAAACCACAGTATTAAAGAGAAAGCTTTAAATGCGCTAAATAACCTGAGTGTGAATGTTGAAAACCAAATCGAGATAAAGGTAAGTTTTGTAAAATCAAAAATGTAAAAGGTTTTCTATACATGAAAGAGAAAATAATAAAAAGGTAAGTGATGAAACTTTAGTAGCCTGTCCCATATAACTCTATGGCCAAGAATCGACTTTAAATGAATTTGAAAGAAAGAAAAAAAAAAGAATTGACTTTAAATAAATAGCGAGTAAGGCAGAGGAGGGAGGAAGTTGAAGCCGCGAATGGGAGGTGGCGTACAAGGGACTTTAGTCGTTGGGGCTCATTTAATCCAGAGGCACTAAAAGAACCAGGCCAGAATCAAACAACATCAGCAGAAGCACTCAATGAATAAAGAAATGGTGTGGATTCAGTTCATCAAATGAATTTTCGCTCTGTGGAACAGAATATAGGCATGAGTAGGATACTCTTCCTGCTCTAAGCAATCTAAGAGGGGAAAAAGCAGGTCCATAAACAGTTGTAATTCAAGGCAGAACTTCACGAAGTGCTTTAAGGAAAAATAGGTAAAAAAACTGCCGTGCAGAGAGGAGATCCCATCCCAAAGTTTCTTTAAGAAGTGGTGTCTGGTCTGGCTTTACGAATGTCTAAGTTCTCTACAGATAGAGTTGGGCAAGGAGAAAATTCCAAGAAAAAGGAATAAGGGGAGTTGGAAATAACTGAGCTGACCCATTTGGTAACGCTGTTAGTAGAATTTAAATGAAGAAAAGACGCAGATACAATGAAGATACAAATATTCAACACATTTTAGCAGATCCTTCAAAAGACATTAGTGCGTTTAAAAACATGTGACATACAAAGAACTAAAGAAATAACCATTTTTTAAGAGGATGGGTGTCACCAGTGAACCTATTGACTTACAATTTAGAGCTTAAAACGGCAATAAAATTTCAATCTCTGCTTTGTTGCCACTGTATTAATGTCTGTGGTAACATGGATACATTTGGGGGTTTTTAAAAAAATAATGTTTGATTGAACAGTTGCCCATTTCTTAGAACTCCAAGTTAGGAAAATTTCCTCAATAGAACTTTTGGTGGAGTTTAAATTTGGTTAGGTGAAAAAAATAGGCATAGCTATAGATACAGACAGACAGACACAGACAGATAGACTGGTCAGTTGATCTCCATCTGTCTATCCATTCATCCCTAGCTAAAGAAGAAAGAAACTGGGCCAAATGTAATTTTGCTGGGCTTATTTTTGACAGAATTACCTGTAAGGAAAGGTGCTGTTTCACTTTGTCCCCCTCCCCGCCATTCTTTGCCTTCCCAGGACCCTCCCCTGAGGTAGTCCCCGATGCAAGATGGCCTTGCGCTTCTTCCTCCTGCCCTGGTGTCCCAGACCAGGAGAGATAAACAGGCTAAATTGGGAGGCCCCGCGCTCGAGCAGGACCTCTTGGGCTTGGGCCTTGCATGGCCCTGAGTCCTTGAAGACTTCACAGTCCTGGCTGTAAGATGCGCTCCCATCACCCACCTCGCGAGATCTGTTTGTAAAATGCTTAACACAGCACCAGTATTAGCAAAGGCAGTTTTAAAAATGTGTCTGCAGGGGCACAATTTATAATAACAAGATTTGGGAAACACCTAAATGCACATCCATGAAGGAATGGATAAAAAAGATACATTTTTATACCATGGAATACTACTCAGCCATAAAGAAGGATAAACTGAAGACTTTTATAGGTAAATGGATGCAATTTGAGACCATATGCATTACTGAAATAAGTCAGATACATATGTATGAACATCGTGTTGTCTCGTTAGTGTGAGAAACTGAAAGAAATGGCGTATGTATATGTGTAGGTATATGTATATGTATATAAAAAATATTTAAGATAGTTATACTACTGATTTCTCTCAGTTCGCTGAAGAGACAGATTTGTACTGGTATTGTTCAGACAATTGAATGCAGATGTCTTGTGCTCTGGGTGAATGATTTGGGGATGACAACGCACAGTGTATATACCATTGTTGCCCCGATTGATGTGTTTTGAAATTTTGTCTTTTTTTTCCTTCTTTGTTTTTGTTTTTCTCCTTGAAATAAAATGGATTTGGAAAAAAAAAAAAAAAGAATTAAATCAGATCTGAACCCTAAAAAAATGTGTCTGCAATTTGAGGCTGAATAGAAAAGTCATCGTTAGGGCCGGGAGTTTGGCTCAGCAGCTTAAGCGCCTGTCTGGCAGGTGCGAGCCTGTGAGTTCGATCCCCGGTGCCGCAAAAAAAAAAAAAAAAAAAAAAAAAAAAAAGAAAAAAAAAAAAAAAAAAAAAAAAAA
>RJWM01012143.1:0-34152 GCA_004363535.1 Dasyprocta punctata | reverse complement strand
CTCGTCAGTCAGGTCTGCGAGGACGTCCTGTCCGGCCCCCTGGACTCCGCCGCACAGCTGGCTGGGCTGCGACTGTTGACAAACATGACGGTCACCAATGAGCACCAGCACCTGCTGGACGGTTACTTCGCAGACCTGTTCCGCCTGTTACTGGCCGGAAACGGCGGCACCAAGGTAGGAGGGGACGCGGCGATTGCTTGAAGGGTGGAGAGCTGTTGGCCCAGTCATGTTAAGATCCAACCTGAATTTCCAGGCTGCCCATCTTATGTTGATGTAGCTCAAAAATGAAAATGTTTAGCCAGAGATTATTAAAAATCTTCACAGAGCCTAAAAAAAGTGTATTACGGTTATCCCTTAATACTAAAAATTAGCTTGTAAGAATCATCTGCTATTTCACTTATTGACATCCATTGGGTTTTCTGAGACTCTTACTGAAGCGAAATAGCTAACTTCCTGCCCTCAGAAATAGCAGCGACGTGATTAAGAGGAGTCCTGAGTAATAACAGTGGTTTGTTGCATTTTTTGCTTACCTTAAGGTTAACAAAACATGTTTTTTGATTCAGCCTTTATTTTAAATCACTTATTTTTTATTACTGCATGTTTTTAGTGCATAATGTTTCCATTGCCTATGTGGCATTAGTGCAGGTGCATAACACATCTAATTCCCTTTTTAGCCCCTTTCTCTCTCCTCCCTCCATCTCTTGATCCCCTTCTATGTGAGCGAGAGCTGTCTCCCTACCCCTGTTATCTGTCTTTTATTTTGCTCTTTATTTATGATTTGAATTTCTCAGATGGGAGAAACCATGTGACATTTAAGCATGTATGTCTGATTTATTTCACTTAAAATTGTGGTGTTAAGGTACAGATGACACAAGGTTCTTAGCTTTCTTTGTGACAGAGTAGTACTCCATTGTGTGTAAATACCACGTTTTCTTTATCCATTCATCTGTTAATGGACACTTAGGCTGCTTCCAAGATTTAGCTATGAATTCTGCTGCTCCAAACATGCGTCTATCCCTGTAGTATGACGTCTTTAACTCTTCTGGGAAGATACTTAGAAGATACCTAGAAGGGGAATAGCTGGGTCAAATCGAATTTTTGAGTGTTTTGAGCAACCTCCTTACTGAGTTTCACAGTGGTTGTCCTAGTTTACCTTTCCACCAACAATGGAGAGGGATTCCTTTTCTCTTGCAGTCTCACCAGCATTTGTTATTATTTGATTCCTTGACGTTGGCCGTTCTTTATGGAGTAAGATGGAATTTCAGTGTTGTTGTAATTTGCACTTCTCTAACGGCCAGCAGTGTTGCACATGTCTTCGTATATTTATTGGCTATTTGTACGTTGAGGGCTGTATTCACTTTCCATTTGATTGGGTCTTTTATTTGGGGAGGGCCTTTTTTATTTTATATTTTTTAGTTCTTTATATATGAATAGCTGGCAAAATTGTTTTCCATTCTGCAGGTTTTTTCATTCTTTCAGTTGTTTCTTTTGTTGTGTAGAAGCTCTTTGATTTGATACGATCCCATTTGTTGTCTCTTGGTATTGTACTCTTCTCTGTTACAATTAGGGTTCTACAACTAGGCCGATGAGTTTTACCTGTTTTATCTTCCAGCAGGTTAAGTGTTTCTGTATATAACTACTGTTTGTAGTAGTGTATGAAGTGAACAGAAAATGCCTGAGCATTTTAGGACCAAAATACCAGTGGCTTCAAATACCTGACGCCACTGCTACGGTTTCCGACAATGCGATTGTGGGAGAGCCTCGCTGTAGCTCTACTTCTGCATTTTTGAAGCATTTATGAGCTTTCCACGCTTCCCACAGCCAAACTTATTTGGATCTGGTCTAGGATGTACTCAGAGTCATTGAAAATTAAGTGTAAGACTAAGTCCTCTTCTAGCAATATTGCTCCAACCCCACACAATTCCAGCATGCACACGCCTACCAGCATCTCTCTCCAGGAAGCAAGTTGACTTCCAGCCCTAGGCCCTGGACGCCCCATCCCTCCTCGGCCCAGTGTGGTCGCTGTAGGAAAGGTCTGTCCTGTGCCTGACTCTGGTGCTGTGACACCCAGAAGCCCATTGAGTTCAGAGCCAGGAATTCTGGCCTCAGGCCTGTATGTGACTGTCTCAGACATGACCTCCTTTTCAGTATAATTTGTGACTTTTTAAAAGCTGACTCATACCACAATAGTATGTTCTAATTTTGTTTTGTTTTCCATTACATTGCCTAGAATGATGTTTCTGGGATAGAATTTTTTTTTTGAGGGGGCAGGTTCTGCCTAGGAACCTTGCCACCCATAATAGCATTGTTACTCCATAAAAATTGAATTTAAAATTCTAATTTTCAAGTAAACTTTTAGATAATCATGCATCAGTTAGTGGGGATATGTATTCATATTTTAAAATCTTAAGGCAGTGATCTGTAATGACTTCCGTGTGTATCGCTAATTCATAAGTAAACAAACATAGTAGAAGATTAATATAAATAAACCCTGCGCTCAGGACACCTGCAATGAGTGAAGAAAGCTAACAGTTTAAAATAAATGTCTCGGAGTCACCACAAGGTGGCACATGTGAAAAGAGGGACAAGATAGGTTTTCGAGCCAAAATACAGTACATATCTTTGTTTAATCTGAAGTTGTCCTCTAATTGTATATATTTTTCTTCATGTTTAATTCCTTTCTGCAGAGCATAGCAAATCACATTTTGCTACAAAATATTAAGTAGTTACTGTTGTACTAATCTCCTGCCCTCAGTGACTACCAGTGGGCCTTTTGGATTTTATAGACTCCGTCCAGGCCTATTTCATAGGCTCAGGAGCATCTGTTTCATACCTCTAGTTCCTGTTTTCCCAGTGCAGACCTCACTGATGTTGGAGCCGGTGTTTTTTCCAGCGCTTATCCTTGCTGGTGTTGATGGCCATTTCGGCCAGGCGAACGCTGACGCTGACGGTGTCCCTAGGGAGAGCACTAAAGAAGGGTCAGGTGTCGCCTTTACTTTTCTCCCTTGGGAAGCCTAACTTGCTAAGAGCATTTGTTTGCAAAACATGATCTCTGCTTCAGCAGTTTACCGGTGGTTACCTCTAGGGAGGGGGAAGGACTCCAGGACAGTAGCTTTTGTCTTTACCTTGTTCCCTTCTGCACGTTTGAAATTTTTATCATGACCATGTGTATTTATTAAAAAAATTTAAACCTGATAAAAATAAGATCAATTGGTATCTATAAGGTTATCAAAGGAATTGTAAGCATACGGCATGAGATATTGTGTGTACATGAAGACTGGAAAGAAAACAGAAAAGCATCATAATGATTATTTCTGGTCACTGGGAACAGAAGTGAACTTCCTTTTTCTTGGACTTTTCTATCTTTAAAAATGTTCTAGGGCTGGAGGTTCAGCTCAGTGGTAGAGCACTTGCATGGCATGTGCAGGGATCTAGATTCAATCCCAGCACCACCAAAAGAAATAAAAGTTCTATAGTAAAATCTGTTGCCTTTGGAATTAAAAAAAAAAAAAGTTTAAATAAGCATCCAGGTTTCTTCCTAAGAAGGAAACAGTATTTGTTGCTTTCTCTTGACTTCATTACCTTCTCCTTTCACCTCACTTAAGTATCTTGTAGAAACTGTGGTTTCACGTTTTCAGGAGGAAATTCCATTTTCATATTTATATTATTGTTCAGAAGTAAATGATAATGCTGAAATTTTTAGTCAGCTATTAAATGTGTTTACTAATTATTTTTAGTACTGTGCCTATTTAAATGACTGTAAACATTTTTCACATGAAAAAGGTAACCTGAGCGATTCCTAGTACCAATGCAAAGAAAATGGCTGTATTCCTATTTAGTCTTGGTAACCAAACTGTTTCAGAATTTCCATATCTTCAGTAGAAATGAACTAAACTTTGAGAGGCCTTTTTTGTTCCAAGGAACATATTTCACTCACCAGTAGTCACAATAAAGATCACTCAACACACAGGAGATAAGCTGACCATGTGCTAGGTGTGTGTGAAGCGGGTTGTGAAGGTACTCGCAGTGTTCCTCCCGCACCTGTCATGGTGGAACTGGAAGGATTCTGAGTTGCGCTGCTCTGTGATTAATTCCTCTGAGAGCCGGGCCAACAGCTTCAAGAGCTCAGAGAGAGACTCAGTGGAGTGGGAAGACTCTGAGCCTGCTGCCGAGCACGGGCAGGACCTCCCCGGAGGCGCGTGGTGAAAAGAAGGCTCCCCAAGGGGAGAAGAGTCATGCCTGCTGGTCGGAAATAAACCTGTGTTCTCATTTCAGGTTCAAGTTTTGAAGCTGCTTGTGAATTTGTCTGAAAATCCAGCCATGACAGAAGGATTTCTCAGTGCCCAAGTAAATAGATTACATACTTGTTTTGTAAATACATACAGTTTTGAGTTTGGACAGGTAGATCTGAGAACATGGACCCTAAAACGTTCCCAGGGACTATCTCTGAAGAGTACTGTGAAGGTGTTGCTTTATTATGCTCTGCACATAGGAATCCCCTAATGTTCTGTGCCAGGCAGACATAGCAGAACCGAGTTCCCGGTGTGTCAGAGACACGCAGTGCTGTGTCTCCTGGGGCCCCTGGTCTAGTGGAGACACACGGATGTGTCACAAGCAAACGAGGCAGTCAGAAGCCGAAGGAAGGCGGGCTGAGACGGAGCGGGGCCCACCTGCTGCAGAAAGGGGACTCTCGTGTTGATCTGCTCAGCCCTGTCCCCCGCCCTCTGTACTGAAGGAAACTCAGTGAGTTCTCAGAGAAACTGCACGGTGGAACCTAAAAAGGGGAAGGATGTTTTTCCAAATTGACTTTATTCTGGGATTCCAAGGAAATCTTACTTTTAAGCTAAAATGCAAGACCTCTTTGTTTCCATTTCTATCCACTGTAGGAATGCTTAAGGTTTTATACATCCAAGTTATGCAGTGAGCTTTCTATGACAGGGTTTTTAAAGTGTAAAATAGTGTTTTATGTGCTGGTGGTAACCCTCATTTCCTATTGCAGGTGGACTCCTCATTCCTTTCCCTTTTTGAAGGCGACATGGCACAGGAGATTCTTCTTCGAGTACTCACACTGTTTCAGAATATAAATAACTGCCTCGGAGTGGGAGACCCTTCAGCTGTTCTGCCTCCTCTCCCTAAAGGTTCATTGTTTTCCCTGTTATATGGAGAAGAATGTGTCCAGAAAATGAAAGCTTTAGTTTATCATCATGATGTCGATGTGAGAGAAAAAGCTGTAACAATAATACCAAAATTCTGATCGGCTGTCATCCTTTCCAAAGAGTAGTGAGGTCTGCAAGGTAACACACAGAAGCTTACTTTGCTTCTTTTTTATAAAGGGATTCTCTCAGCTGCTGTTTTGTTGTTTGTTTGTTGCTCGTTTTGGTACCAGGAATTAAACTTAGGACCCTGCACTTGCCAGGCAGACGCTGTGCCGCCGAGCTGTATCCCCAGCCCTCAGCTGCTGATTTTGAACTTCACATTTTATCTTTAACACAGTACAGGTTGACCATCCTCAACTTGATGTGATGCTCAAAGATTTAGAATTTGAAGTATTTCAGATTTGTGATTTTTGAATTGGGGCTCTTCAGCCAGTAAGTCTATGCAAATATTCCAAAGTCCCCAAAGTATGAAATACTTCTGGCCCCCAGCATTTCAAATTAGGGATACCCAATGTATGCAATGTGCTAGGTCTTCCAGTTCATTTTGGACCATTTTACTGATACTAAACAAATACAGGTTTGGATTGAAACCAGTTGTTTTGCTATTTGTGGAGATACATACTGCCTTCACATGACGTGGCAGTGACCTTTTTATATAGAAGACCCCCCTTCTCTTGGAAGCAACTTCCAGTGACTCATCTGAGACCACGTTAGTGTGGGATTCACTCACTCTCTGAGAACCGCCCTAAAGACAGCCTTGTCTTCAGGAGCAGTGAGGTCCCCAGTTCTTGTGTCCACCCGCTAAGCCAGCCATACTGCTTTCAGAAGTCTGGTGTAATCATCAGAATCAGTTCTCACCATTTCATCAATAAAAAAACGTAAACTTTTTGGGGAAAGTGTTTCTTAGTACTCACCTACTCCCAGTGTGTTAGTATGTCAGTGTTACCTATAAAATACTGAGATCAGTCCAAATGGCCATCCATAAGCAGTTGGTTAATTCAGTTAGCCAGTCTAAAAAGGATGGAGGCTAAGTATGCTAACATGGAAAACATCCATGAAATAGTTGTTCTTAAAAGCCCATTATAAAGGAAGTGTGCATAATATGATCCCACATGTGTTTAATATTTATGGAAAGAAAGTTCTAGAGTAATTCCTAGGAGGGGGGCTGAGACTGAGGAGTAGGGAACATAACTTTTCTATGGATACTCATTTCTACCATTTGAAGGTGTTTTAACTGTAAGCATAAACTGTATAATTTTTTAATAAAAAGGAAAAAACTGACAAGGTTATATATATTTTCCTCCTTATTGACAGTACTTTATTATATTCATTTTGTTTTACTAAAATTACAATATATGAACATTTCTCAGCTATTATCTTTTTAAACAGTATTTTCTCCTATCAGCTACGATAACAATTTGGTATGTTTGAATTCAGCCAGGTCCTATAATATTTAAGTTCACAAACCCCATCATGCTTAGCACTGAGTAAATAAATATGCAAGCAGAAGCTTCCTACTTGTATAAAATCTTAAGAGAACTTTACCTTTCATTCATAAATATACAAGACTATTTCCAAAGAAAGTTACAAATCCTCAAACTGAAAAATGTTCTCAGGGTTATCCTGATACAGAAATCTAACTCTGAAGAAATATTTGAACAGTAGAAAAAGGGTTTACATAAGATAACAAATTGAGGGTGGGCCGGTTGGCCATGGTGCACCAGGTGTCTGCAGAGATGGTTTGACTTTAGAACTTGAATAGTTGATGCACCTCTGTCATTTTACTTGGATGAAAACTTACAATGGTCTTGTATGTAAATGTTATTTATTTAGTGAAGACATTAAAGATAACTTTCTGGGAAAAAAAATGAAAATGGAAATTTGCAGTGGGCTCAAATAGTAGTATATGATGGCTAAGAATAATACTTCTGTATGTTGGTGATACAATAGAGGTACACATTAAATCCTGGAAAGGCACATTTTTATAACGACGTCTTTAAAATCTATCTCCCTATTTAATATAAATACGTATTCAACATGTGCTACACATATTAAAAACCAGGATGTATTCAACATGCTTTAGCAGCGCTGGGTTCTAAAACTCTTATCTTCTTTTCCTGTTTTTAGTCTGAGTAATTATACTTCAGAGATTAGAGCATTGATTCTGAAATGCTAGCATAAAGGGTAAGTAACTCTTTGCTATCCAGAAGAACTCATAGTGAAATACACAGATCTTTCTTATGTAGGTCAAGACATGTTTACTTTTATTAGGTGGTAAGGCAGTGTTGCTCAGGATATTCACTAATCAAAGATGAACCGGAAACTGACTTTGATGATAAAATAGATTAAAAGATGTTACAGAGTGCATCAGAGTGAACTGAAGGAAGAGAATAGATTTGTCTTTTCAAAATTTATCTTCACTTAGCACATAAACCCTTCAAAATATAAGTGGAAAAGTGAAAACCACTCAATGAGGTGGTTTTGATAAGGCATGATACTGATACTTTATGGATAAAATATCAATGTAGAAAGAGTATGAATGGCAATAAAAATTAAAGCTTGTCAGGAAGTCTCAAAAAACAAAGCAAGCCCCCAGTTAAATGGAAGTAGAACACAACATTTTAAAGTGCTTAGAGGAGCTCAGTTAAAGAGCACATATGTGTACAGAAATAATGGTAAGGCCACTCATGGAGAGTAAGTACCTGGCTTGCTTCAGAGGTAAGAGATGAGCTTTCAGCATGATGTGCAGCAACAAGGCTATGACCACAAGAATGCTGGCCCCAGCACTGACCCCATAATCCTCCCACTGTAGTGCACACAACTGGAAAGCTGATGCTCGTTCAGTTTCGTCCTGAAGTTTATTTTACCTTATGAGAATTTCTTTTGTGCTTCAGTGCCCCCAAGTCACATATACTCATGTACGTTATAAAAACACACATTGTACAAACACTTCTCTTTGGCTGATTTGAAACTTTTCATTAAAAACACTCAATTTTGATAAAGATCACTTGCATTAGCTATTATCGCCAAATTTATAAAATGAGTGGGATGAAGTTGTTAGTCTTCAGTATTTAGTGTCCTAAGATCTGCTTAAATATGCTGCAGCAGGATCAAGACATCAAAAGCATGAGCCTATTTTCAGCTTTCAAGTGTACCCAACTACACGAGGCAGTGACATCTTAAAGCATGCTCTCCTTCAGATCTCTAAAGTGCTTTTTAAAATCTCTTTATTTATTTTACACAGTTTGGAGGTAGGTCAGAATTATCCTCTTGTTGCACATGAGGAAGAGGCACAGCGAGCATAGTAACTTTTCAGGTTCCAAAGAAAATTCAAGATGAAACAATGAAAATTAAAATTCACATGTAGTGGTTAATGTGTCATGCATGCATCTGTACAAATCCAATTACAAAGCAAGGCCCAGGTAGCATTTGGTTTACAAAGTGTGTGATTTTATGTGAATGAAGTTTACTGCACCAAGCCTATGGATCCGGAACATGGAACGGCCCCTCTAACAGTACCTAATCACCTCCCCCATGAGCCTTCCAGAGTACTGGAATTACACGCGTGCGCCACCATGCATGGCTGGTAAAACTCAACTAGCTGACAGCCAGCATCTATTTTTTTAACCACTTGTATTTCACAAAGGTATTATCATACTTAGAGGTCATTTGATACAAAAATATTTAAGACATCTTAATCATGTAAAACAAAATATGTATAGATATGTTTAAGATTAGAGCTAGCAAGCCAGAAAAAATGTGTATACAGAGAAAATGGAAAAAGAAAATAAAAATCAAATGTATGTTCTATTCACATGTAACATCTATATTTATCTTCTCTAAAATACTTAATTATAACTATTTGTGCTCACCAGGAGGTATTTTAGAATAAAAATAGAAAATTCCATAAATCATTCTCATCACCGTACACTCTCCCTTCCTCTTCCCAGATCAGAGAGCTTCTAATTTGGGGATCGTAAATATGCAGCAGAACACAGTGTTCCCCTCTTTTAAAAATTTAAATCATGGCAGTCATGAGTGCACAAGAATGGGAATATACTTAATACCAAAAAAATTTTTTAATGGTTAAAATCAAAAGTTATATGTATTTTATCACAATAAAAAGTAAAGTCTAAAAATGGTAATTAACCCAAACAGCTATGTTTTTATGGTTACCAAAATACACCATCTAACATTTGGCATATAAGCTAATCTCGATAGAGCAAGGGCTACTATGTTTATAAGCATGTGGGAATCAGCTGCATCACTTACTACAATGTATTATTAGAGGGTGTGTGTGTGTGTGGGCCTCTGAAAAGATCTAGGTAGACAGCCTGACTGACCTTGAAGAAAACCCTGATAGAAAAACAGATGCCTTTTTAATACCAGTGTTTCATAATCTCAGAAAATTCTACTACCACTAAAGTATAATGCTTTAGTTAAAAAATTTCTACTGAAATGCTTATACCATTGATACATATCTTTTATACTGACATTGGCCAGCTCATTATTTAAATGATCCACCCCTGAAACTACCTTCATGGTTTTCATAAGCTGGTCATCGTACTGGTAAGCAAGTTATTACATAAAACATAAAATGTGCACTTGCAGAAGTTGTTTCCAAAGGAAAAAGCCTTAACACTCATGAATTTCTCAAGTCTTTCCATTTGTTTTCAAATTTATATCAAATGATGCCTTTTTCATTAAAAGCTCCTGTGCTCAGCTTTATTCAAAGTTTTAATCATCAGTATTTAAGTATCTTGATTCTCCATGCTTCAAGACAAAAAAATCTTCAGTCTTAAGTCCGTACCTTTCCAGGGCTTCACTCAGTTTCACTGGAGGCTCTAAGTAATGCTGGCAAAATGCAAAAGAAAAAGGGAGAAAAATTAAATACACACATGGGGGATATTTCAAATGTAAGTTTAAACTAAAATAACCAACAGATGGCCACATAAAACAGTACCCTTTCTTTCAAGTGCAGCATTTGCAAATGAGTCAATCATTTTTCATAGTTTGGCATTGATTGTGAAGTCAACAGACGTGCCTGTTGTTGGGTGTCAGTCACCTGCACAGCAGACAGAGTGCCACCTGAGATTGCACCTCATCACATTACATGAAATGTGATCACTTTCATTGTATGAAATTTCAATCTAAATGGAATCAGTGTCAAAAATGATTAGACACCTGAAAACCAACATTTTTTAAGCAAATGGAAATTTAGACTGTGCGTGTATATAAGCCAATGCTAGAGTAAATGTTTTTGGCTAAAGAAGAGCTGTTATTCTCAGGACCTCCAGCTCTATACAGATGCCACAGCCCGCAAAATGAAAGGGGGCCCCAGAGACAGACGCTGCAGGAGTGGCCTCTCTCCCTGTATGTGCTCAGCTTTTCAAAGCTCGGTCAAAAGGGAAGGCAGCACATGAAATATTCCAGGATGTTTCTACCCACTGGAAATTTCCAAATAAGCTGTGACTACTTGAATATGGAATTAAATAGCAATTTATAAAGAAAGTGTGTGAAGAGACTGTAACTTGTTTCGTCAGTTATTTCTCTTTGCGTCTAAATGCTCACATTGTATAACAGCCATTTTGCTTCTTTAAAGGCTTTTCTTCTTTAACTTCAATTAGAAAGGCTATAAAATTTTTAAGTGGAAAAAAACTTCTCTGATACAATCACCAGTGGCAAATCTGCCTTTCCGGTCATACAAGCATCCTCGGAGTCTGTCCACAGCATGCCAGGCTAGTGACTAAACGAAAATGCTTGTCCTTCTGGAGCTCCCAGTGGAGCACGGGGACGGAAAAGGACTAGGAAAGAGCTACCGCGTGAGTGAGTGTTCATGTGCGCCAGGGAGAAGGCAGGCGGGGTGGGGCGACGTGACAGGCCGGGGAATGAGGCTTGATTCTCATGATGCTCCCTGATCACAGTCACGGTGACATCTGAACCGAGACCTGACAGCACAGGCCACACGGCCCTGCAGGCAGCTGGGCGAGCTGAGGCTTTCGTGCCCCACGGCAGAGAAGCGTTGTGATGCAGCTCCAGTTGTAGGCAACAGAGCAGTCACAGTGAAGGAGGTAAGAAGCGGCCCAGTCCCAAGTCTGCCCTGAGGGCTGACCTGACTGCAGGTGGGATGCAAGGGGCACTGCGTGAAGGATGAGAGAGACAGAAGCCCAGGTTTCAGCCAGAGTAGCTGGAAAGGCGGAGCTGCCATTGACAGAGATTAAGAGAAACAAATCTGAGGGGAGATGAGGAAGTCTGGTTTCGGACTTAAGTTCCAGATCCCTAAAGGCTATCCAAGCTGTCAAGAGACAGCTGGGTGTGTAAGTGCGCAGAACAGGAGGGGCCTGAGGTAGAGAGGTGCAGCAGACAGCTGGCATGTAGAGAAGTCCCCAGAGGAGGAACCACAGAGGAAGAGGCCCAAGGACTGACACAGAGCACTGCAACTGAGACAAGTGGGGACAGCTAGGCATACACAGTGAAAGCCAGGGAATGCTTCTTGAGTTCTAGCATACACAGGTCTGGTTACAGTTATTGGTCACATCGATAACCTGCTCACTTCCTTCTATGGCTATGTCTAAAAGTTGCCTTTCAAGTGAATAAGTACTGAGTGACTTAGGTTTTAACTAAACTTTGTTCCCCCTGTGTTGCTAGGGATAACCACTTATGAATGGATGGCTCACAATAAGGAAGTGCTTGTAGTTCATTTTACACATACAGAAAGTGGATCACTAATACATTACCAGAAGAACTTAACTCTATCAGAGCCTAAGTCAAATTTTCCTTGCAAAGTTATTTTAAAAAAAAAATTTCAAAGTGATGGCATTTTTTTCCCATTGAAAAATAACTGTACTCAACTCTCTGCTCTGTAAGTCTTGCAAACCATACACATACACGATCGCTCTACTGATAATTCCTTTGCTAAGCCCTACCTTTAGTATGATGTGCAGAATAGTGCAACTTTTGATGTGTGTTGGCCAGGAGCACACCCTTTGTCTTTAATCTGCCTAGATTTAGCAGTATCTTTTTGAATTCCTTCAAAAGTTAATTCTTTTCAACTCTCTAGGGAATAATCTTGAAATTAGGTAGCAAAGGCTTCTGGGTTACTGATACTATCTCGTAACCCAGGCACTTTAGTCTACAAGGAAAATTAAAATGTCCCACAGCCACGGGACCAAACAACTATGCATAAGGCAACTCAGCGAACCTAAGCTCCATAAGGGGAAGAGGCGAGAGCAGGAGAGCTCTCAGCACCAGCCTTAGTCAACTGCTAAGGTCTTAAACAGGTATCCGTTTTATAACCTACTACAACAGAATCTATTCCAAATAAAGACCGAGCAGGTTAGCTTATATATTATATGATACCTAAAATTTGTTTCCATCAAAACTAGTGATTGAAGTTTTAGAGCTTAAATATACCATCTAGGAAATCCACTTGTTCCTTAGATAGATTAGATGTTGCTATTTATACACAATTTTAGAATATTGCCACATTATAGACCTCATTATTCTGCTTATATTACAGTGTACAGCTGTTACAAGTGCGTATATGTAGTTTTAAAGTATTTAGAAATCATAGGCTAAACATCTCTGAAAATCCCACTTTATAATTTAACAAATTTATAGTTTTCTAGTTTATTCAACTAACATCAAAATGTGAACAACATCCAAATTGCCAAAGGCTCAGTGAGTTTACTGTCAGCAGCCTGGCTGAGAAGTGAAGACGGAGGGCAGACTTCTAACAAGAATAACCTGAAGGGCGAGGGCCACAGAAGTCTTGAAGACCGAGTTTTTGATCCACTCATCTTCTGTCCCAGGACAGAGCTCACTGTCTCCCAATCACTCCAGCTAAAAGTCTTCATCCCTCTTTGCTTGGGGTTAATAAAATACTATGACTTCTCTACATCACTGAAAATACAGAGGTGCCTCAGTTTAAACTTAATTCTTTCCACGATTCTGGTTGCAGAACAAGACTGGTTGTGAACTGAATTGAATTTCCCCATACGATCCACACTGAGCCTAACCCTTGAATTTGTCGTGGTCTGTTTATCCCAATGCCTGGTAAACAGCACACCCGGAATCAAGGTGCAGCAGACCAGTAACATTTCTGGGAAACTCCCCACCGCTGTCTGAAGCCCTGCCCTCCCTGCACCTCTCCCCTGCTGAGCAGACTCCTCAGCCCTCCCCGCCTCTGAGCCAGTGCCCTGCCCTTTCCTCCTCTGGAAATGCTTCTCCTCGCTTCTCATGGCCAAGTTCTGATGTCTTTCTCACACGAAGCTATCCCAGCTGCTCCACTCCGCCCCGTGAATCTCCCTCACTCGACAACATTTCCCCCTCCAACATCTGGAGTCATTCATATCTTCCAGCTCTCCCTAGCATGAAAGCCACCTTAAGGGGGACAGCATAGTGGCCCACTTTTCAGCTCCCCAGGTTACACATACAGATTTTTGGTGACATAAACACATGCTTCATTAACGACAGAAATAAGCCCAAGAATCAGTAGGCTAGGAGGCTGTCTTCACCACATACTTAACCCTCTACTTCATGTGTGACCGCGCAGGGTCTGATTCAAGTCTGGCCTGCGAACCCTGCTAGATTAGATGGAGATGCGCGAATCCAGCCACGGGTCAAGCACACTGTCCAAGCTCTTAGCACCAAAGAACTCACCTCATATGCTAAGGCAAAAGTTCCCCAGTGAATGGCCACAGATTTCTTTGCTTGAACATCAATGTGAATCCTTACAGCTTCTTCTGGGTCTACATGCTGGTATTTCATAAACCACCTGACGAAACAGCAATTTATTAATTTTGGCCTTTGAACATACACTGAATTCTAATTACCGCTTCATCTAATCAACCTTTGAGATACTGCACAGGATTATGATGTGTGAGACATCAGAAGCTCAGCATAGTTATCTTCACTAGCCACTGGCCTCATCTAGAGAACCTGTGACAGATTGTGTATTCCAGCCTGTGGCCTCAGTGACTGTCATTTAATTTTACTGGACTGAGACAGGGTATTAGTATTTCTAAAAGCTTCCCAGGAGAAACTACCAGAAATACAACATAAGCAACATTGCAGAGAATGAGCCAGAAACAGAGTCAAAAGTCAGGCCAAGGCTTGATTGTAAAAAATAAAATAAAAAGGTTCCGCACAGAAATAAATCACAGTAGACAAAACCATCCCCTTACAGTTCACCTTTCTGCTCGGAAAAAAATAAATAAAAATCTTTCTTACATAAATTACTATAAAATAAGTTTCAAACAATATTCTGAAAAGTAAAATTTCATGTATGTTTTGATTTTAGTGATGATGAAGACATTATCTGAAGATACAACTTACTTTAAAAAGCAGGTATTTTACAATCCTGAGTATGTATTAAAGAAACTAAATACTATAGGTAAGGACTGGAAATCAGAACTGTAATTCCAAAAGAACCTGGATGTTACACAAAAACCATTTTTTAAAAACTTGCCAAGGCCAAAAGCAAACAAAAATTAATGTATAAAAGTTTAAAGACCTGGGGCAAAAAAATCCATTTACTCTTCAATGAATTGATTTAAAAAGACAACTGAACCATGCAGTGTTTGGTTTAACAAGAAGATAGGCCTGATGGTATCACCTGCTACCCTGGGTCCTTGCTTCAATGATAATGGAAATTAAAGCCGAGGCTTTGCACCTGAATTTACAGGAAAAAGGTTTGTTGGGAAAGTGAAAGAAAATGAAGGGATGATACAATTCTGACAATGATCAAGCTGACCCCCTAACAAAAGAAGGTAAGAGAAGGGAGAAAAGCGGCTTCAGTTTGAGGATGGTGATGCCCAAATCCCACCACTGGACAAACACAAACTGAAAGGGGGAGCAGGTCTAAAGAGGTGGCCCATTAATGAAGAAACGGGACCAGCTTCGTGGGGTGCTATGGGGGGCTGAGGCCAAGTCAGTCATCATCTCAGCCCTGGCCTTGCAGCTCTGGAGGAAACCTCCTAACTGTCTCCCTTTGGTGCAGTTCAGACCTTTGAGCGTCCACCAGAATCCAAGGTGACTGTAGGTTACAGCAATGGAGATTTCCAGACATAGCTGACTGCTGACTGTCATGAAAATCCCATCCTGGTGTCCTCTGTCTTTAAAGGGTTATAAGACAGCCTACCTAAATTTTGGCTAATTGACCTTGTTTTGCCAACTTTTAGATAGATGCTTCCTAAATGCTTATAGGTAAGTACAACAGAGAATCTGACCTAGTTTTACACAACAATGGGTAACTGTGGGCCCAAATGAAGAGTCACAGTTTTAGCAAAAACCACTTTAAGTCCCTGTCTGTCTCAAAAGAAAACACCAATCATCCTTTTGTAACAGGTTATGGGCCCAAGAGTTTATCTGTCCCGACCCTGTGGTGATCTGGGAGAATGAGAGGGCAGCTCCTGCAGCCCCGGGGACACCTGTGCAAGTGTCCCCAGTCCAGTTTCCCGGCCTTCCGCTTGCTTGTCTGTGAAGTACAAACGCAGACCCGCCTTGCAAGGGTGCTGTGAGGATTAAACAGGACAGACTTTATGAACACACTGAGCACGGCACCTACTTCACAGACTTCTCCCAGCAAGGTAGACTTGGCAAAACCGATACTATCAAACAAGAATCATTATTTCAGATACAGAGGGAAAAGCGTACTATCTGTAAGCAAATCTGTCAGTTTAGAGGAGGAAAAGCAAGCCCGTCTTCCTGTTCTTCACGCCCTGGGCTCCACTGCTGACCAGCACCACAGTGAGACTCAAGGGGCTGGCTGAGTGAGGGCGCCGGTGCACAGGGCAGTGCCCGGGGCAGCTCAGCCTCCCGCGGCGGGCACAGCCGCATTCACAGGCAGCAGCTGCCGGGGCCTGTGGGCGCCCACACACAGAGCTACTGTATTCTGCCCAGCCACGCTAAGAAGAGCACTGCTCCGCCCGGCACCTGGGACTCAGAATGCAGGGCAAGACGAAAACAGGTTTTGGTCGTCTGCTCATTTTTTTGAAAATTCCTACTGCAAATCAAAGGGCAAGTCGCTCCTTTTTATCTTCATGTCTACCTGAAATAATCCTAAAATTTTTACTCCAATGTAACAATTAAAATAAAAATGTTAGCTCCCAACTGACTTGGCTAGAATCCCTGGTGACAAGCAATCCCAAAGGTAAGAAGGAAGCACTGCCTTCTCGGGGCAGGACTGGAAGTTCCCGCAGTGCCATCCTCTTACATTTGGGGAGCACGCCCCCGTTTCCTGGAATGCACCCCTTACATCTCAAAGTGTCGGTACTGACCAGAGAAATGGGGACACAGCAGAGGCCACCACATTTGACCCACTTAGAGCAAATGGGATCCACTCGTCCTTGTCCCACGTTACAAACACAACAGCCACATGGCCGGCGGGAAGGGGAAGGACATGTGTGCAGATGTGTGCCACCTGCTTATGATCACAGACTGGCAAATATCTATCTTGCTCTCTTGAAGATTTATTTTCATAAGCAAGATCCTAATACGTTAATAACATGGATTGTGTGACAGCTGGTATCATATAAAATTGATTTGTAAGTCTTTTTATGAAACATTCATGTTTTCAGAGGTTTCATTAGAACAATTATTATTTAAAAGGAAAAGTGAAATTCAAGGATTAATATTGATTTATGGTAACTGGAACAATTAACAGGAACCAAAAAAAAAACAGAAAAGTTAAGCCACCCAGCCCCCCAAAACAAGGAACCTAGGAAAAACACAAAAGGGAGAAATAAGTGTTAATAAAGATAGGGAAAAATGTTTTTAGTGAATTCAAAAGGTTAACAGGTAAGTGCAAAACCATCCAGTGGAAACAGATCCCATTCACCCGATTCATCTGTGTGTTACGCGGGAGAGAAGCACCAGCTGTTCCACTTGCAGCTCTTCCTCAGCAAAACACACCTGTGATGTATCTGTGCAAGCACTGAAGCCTCAAACAAAGCATTTTTAAATTTAAAAACTTTCATTACCCCTTAGTCTGCTACTACCTTTACTCATACACATGAATCGGAGTGTAACCAGGTGTGGCAGTACCTGCCGTTATCCCAGCTATCTGGGAGGCTGTGGCAGGAGGACAGAGAGGTCAAGCCCAGCCTGGGCAACTTAGCAAGATCCTGTTTCAAAATGAAAATGAAAAGGGGTGGGGATGGAGCTCAGGGCAATGTCCTAGGTTCAATTCCTAGTACCATGCCAAAAATAAAGAAAGCAAGCAAGCATAGAATGGGCTGAAACTAGCCGGGCGTGGAGGCGCACGCCTTTAATCCCAGCACTCGGGAGGCTGAGGTAGGAGGAGCATTGTGAGTTTGAGGCTGGCTGGGCTACAAGGCGAGCACAAGATCGGCCTGAGCTGCACAGTGCGACCCTGCCTCAAAAACCCAGGGCCGCGAGTTTGGCTCAGTGACTTAAGTGCCTGTCTGGCAGGCGCAAGGTTATGAGTTCAAGCCCCAGTGCCACAAAAAAAAAAAAAAAAAAAAAAAAAGAACGGGCTGAAACCTAATTCTCTGACATCACTTCCCTCTTCCCTTAACAGACAGGGACTGGAGCTCCTGGTGCACTGAGGGCCGTCTCCATGCGGAGTGCACAGGGGCGGGCAGAGGCGGTGCCAAGGCGTCAGCTCAGGACCAGACTCACCACAGAGCAGACGAAGACCACCCTCGGGCGCCATCGCTACAGCCAATGCCTTGCTTTCCCCCTCTGCTAGACACAGCAGAGGCAGCGGACAGGGAACGCTCGGATCAGAGAGGGAAAAGTAGTTACGTAAAGGAAGAGGGAGAGCAAGAGTCAGGTTCCATTACCGGCTGATGCATGTGACTTCAGATGGGGTGGTCAGTGAACCTCTGGTGAGGTGCGGGCATTCTTTACACCTGCAGCCTTCTTTGTTGGTAATACCATTTCTGATTTTGAGTAATTATTTGACAGATATGACTATGATTAAAATATTTTAAAATACTTAATATCTAACTGAGTCCGACACACCAATCCCCACCAATGTATCATGAAGTCCACCATTAAAATCACAAATTACCTAGAATCACAAAATCATGACCATTAAAGTTCACTTAATTTTATCATGGGGCAGGAAATGCTTTTTTTCACAAGCTTACAAACCTTGGTTCGTAAGCTCCAATGGGAATAGCTGCGAGGTCGAATGGCCCAAATCTTTTTCCTATCTCTTCAAATGCAGAGCAATAACCAGTATCTCCTGCAAAAAAAAATCGATTCCAAGGCCCCAGGACAGACCAGCTGCCCCACAGAACCTTGTTGTCATCCATTAGAGTCCTTTTACACCAGTGCTGGGCCGGTGTAAAGACAAAGGTGACCTGATCGTGGCCGGGCACACAATTCTCCTCCCACCAGTCCAGCTCGATGACATTCTCACAGCCGCATTTCTGCATCCAGTCAAGGAGGCCCAAAGGCACAAACCACCTCAGTTCATTCCCGAACCGCTCGTTGAGAGCAGTGACAGAGCTGTAGTCCAGGTGGTCATAGTGATTGTGACTGATGAGGACGGCGTTGATGGTGGGGAGCTCATCTACTGTGCATGGCGGAGGCCGGAATCGCTTTGGACCCAGGTACTGGGATGGAGAAGCACGAGAGCTGAAGATAGGATCCGTGAGGAAGACCAGCTCGTCCATCTCAACCATCAGCGTCGCGTGGCCCAGCCAGGTGACTCTTAAGCCTCCCTCCCGCACACCAGCTTCTCCGGGGTCATCAACAAAATACGGTTTAAGCACTGGGAGTTCTTTGTCAAGTTCCTGAGTGTATGAAGCCAGAAAGACAAAGCAGCAGTTAGACAAAAGCTATTATACCATCATGGGACACACTTCCACCTAAATTATAGTGAAGAGGGCTATTCTGGGAGAACAGAAGTCATTCAATAAATTTGCTGTTTCTGCTTTCCTCTTCAAAATGCACACTTTTTTCTGGATCTGACTTAATTAAAATGATATTACAGTACTTTTCCTACTCACAAATGCAATAGGCAGAGGGGAAATTAAATTTAACACTTCGAATACTGCTAATTTATTAATTTCTCTGAAGGCTCTCTTCTGAAATGCCAGAAGTAGATTGGCCTAGGTGCAGCACTTGCTCCGGTCCCCTCACTCGGCTCAAGCATCTGCTGCTGGAAACAGCCCAGGAGCAGGCCAGGGCCCGGGACACAGAGCCATGATTTGCAGTTCTTGGGTAGCAGATTAAGCATCTGACTTTTTGAGTGAATAAGGTAGAGCATTATCACGATTCCTGGGCAAATCACATTCATAACTAGTTCTTCTCATTCCTCACCCTTAAAAGGTTGTCTGGGAAGAGAGGGTACAATGGGGAGAGGCTAGGGAAGGAAAACTGAGAGGTCACTGGAATGATCTGAATGGGAAGGAGGCCAGCCAGGGAAGGCAAGAAGTAGGACAGGTGGAGGATGAAAAAGGTTTCTTTTACCCATGCCAAGCCTTAATTTCCTCACCTGGCAAATGGGTATAATAACTACTTACACTTCACTGCTGGGAAAAGTGAGTTAGGCAGGGCTGGCACACAATAAGCAAGCCAGCTCCTCCCCCCATAAACAAGCACACAGCAGGCTTATGCATCAATCTCTCATATTTCTGCACAAGCACTAAACTTGAGCGACAGCTTTTTGTCTTTCTGTCTTCTCAGTCCACATGCAAGAGCCACAACTCTCCTCACGCACAGCCTGCTCGTGGTGGAACTCTTTCCTGCTGAATGGTCTCCGCGCCTGACCACACCCATCCCATGTCCTTGGCTCCGCACTGCGCTGTCCATGGGCTGTCCTAACCTCGTCTCCAGGTGTTTCACATGTGGGGAGCCACTCGGAATGCTTCAAGGCTCAGAAGCGTCTAAGGACACTGAGGATGTGACCTTGCTTGTCCAGAGCAAGTGCACAGTGCAATACAGTTATGCAACCATGACTCTGCGCAGGTAAACACGCACAGGTTGGTCACGGCACTGGGTAAGAACATACACATGAGATAACAACCTGTATAAGGATTGTACAATACAGATGCAGGCAGCTCTCTTGCTCTTCCGCTCTGCTCTGCTGCACGCTGGCTGCTGTTGTTGCTGATGTCTTGCACTCGTGCCTTCTTTAACCTTGGGACCTCACCTGTGAACAGCTCCCTTGGGCCCCCTGAGCAGGCCAACACACAGGCCCTGGGCCCTGGGCCCCAGCTACACAGAAAGGCTTCCCGCTCCTGCACTGACGCACAGGACCTGCAGGGCACTTGTCCTGTGCTGTCTTCCCCTCTCATCCCTCTGAAACTCTGTCATCAAACAGAACTCTCCACCTGGGACGAGCCCCACATCTATACCAGAAGCAGTGACTCCCGCCTCTCCGCTTCCTTGCCCCTCTGGATATGTGGGTTATACGTGCAAGATTCAGTCCATGTCTTATGCAACTTGGAATCATTCAATCGGGGTAGAAGTTCAGTCTGAATTAACAGTCACACTTTTCTTCATTTCCCCTTTTTGTGCTGTATTGTTTCTACTCCCATCATTGAACAGTAGCCTATTTTTAAGAATTTGAGTTTTAATATTACCATCCTGTAATATTCACAGAAATGGAATCACTGAATGAGACCCCCAAAAAGAAAAAAATCATTTTTTACTTTCTATCCTGTTCACCAAAATGTCTCAAAGGCCTCTCTTTACTAAACCATGACTATTTCCACGGCACAGATGACATTAAAACTCACATTAAAAGTAAACAATGAAAAAAGTAAACAATGGAACCCATACTCTTTATACATTTGTGCTTTTAAGAGTATGTATTTGTGTGCTTATATGAGATAAAAGAATTTGACAAACTGTTTAAAGTATGTTTTTTAAATCACTTTCAAAGAAACTTTACCAAATCCTCTTCTTCCATATGAAGTGACATTAGGAAATTTAAGACAGTCATAACTCATATTTTTAAAATACAAAAATAAATATCAGTTTTCTTTTTTCACACAAGTATATGTAAATACTGAACAGAGATTGTTTTGCTTCCAAAATACTACACTTTTAATTCAATTAATTATTAATGGTAACATTTCACATTTTTGTCATGCAGTATGTATTAGGAGTACAAGATCTATCAAAATGGTTTTGTACTTTTTAGGTCCTGTTTTCTTATGAGAATACACTTTGAAAAATGTTTGTAAAATACCTAAAAAGATAAACAGTCATCCATTACACCGACATGCATCAATTATAACCACTGTTAACACTGTGCTATTTTTTACTTATAGTCTTATTTTATGCATGACTAAGATCATACAGGATTCATATTTTCTAATTTTTGAATTTTATGCCATAATCTTTTCACCTACTACTACCAGTCTTTGAGACACATATGAAAGTATTTTTAAAAGAAATGAGGAGTAATGGAGGAGCAGCTAGGGCAGAGCACCTGCCTGACACGCACAAGGCCCTGGTTCAATCCTGAGCTCCACAAAACAAAAGATAAAGCACAAGAAAAAAGACTTTAAATGTATAGAAGATTGACTTGTGAGATCCAAAACATAACTAATGTAACTAATAGTCATTTTGGAATAAAAAGATGATGGAGGAAATCTTTTAAAGAAATAGATACAATTCCAAAAACTAAAGAAAACAGACTTTCAGAGTGAAGGGTTCACTAGGCACTGAGCTCCATGCCATCATAGTGAAATTTCAGAACAATGATGCCAGATATACGATCCTCAAAGTTTCTGGGAGAAAATAAAGGCCATGTAAAAGGATCAAGAATAAGAGTGGCACTGAATTTCCTCACAGAAATAATGCATTCCAATTCTGAGAGCAAACTAAAACTCTATACCCAGCACTCAGTCAAGAGTGCGAATGAAGACACTGCAGACAGACAAAGTTTCCTGGACATGTTCCCGGGAAGCCCAGTTCACAAAGTGCTCCCCCAGCTGAGGAAATGCACCAGTGGGAAATCACAGGCCACATGGAAGAGGAGGGTGCGAACCCCAGAGCAGAAGCTGAGGGCTGCCAGCCAGACGCCTGCCAGGGCTGGGGAGTCACGGGTGGCAGGCAGATATGGTCATAAATAACCCGGGAAGCCAAGGGACTGAAAAAAGATGCGTCACTAACATCAGGAGGGAAAAAGTATCTAAGAAAGGAGGCAGCCGTAGTGTACACTACTTGGCTCATCAATAATAAATATCGATATAGACACAATGTTAACAGTGAAATCAGAAAGATGAATACAGCTAACGATACTGTATCATATAATTCAAAATACCTGGAGAAGAGATTTTGAATGTTCTCATCACAAAGAAATGATGAATATGTAGAGGACAGACAACCTAAATATCCCCAGTTGATCGATACACAATGTATAAAGGTACAGAAACATCACGTTGTACTCCACAAAGATGTGTTACCAAAAAAAATACAAGACAGGCATATTGGTAGATAGCTGGAGTCCCAGCTAGTCAGGAGGCTGAGGCATGAGGATCACTTCAGCCTATGAACGATGGGTTCGAGAAGGACAGCCTCGATAACACAGCAAATCCCCCCTCTTAAAAAAAAATACATACATAAATAAAAATTACATATATATATATATATATATATATATATATATATATATATATATAAAATGGTGCAGAATAGAAGGAAAGGTCATGTATAGCAGGACAGTTCAGAGGTAAGTTCAATCTGGTAATCCAGATTAGAAGTCAGTGAATAATGCCCCAGGATGACATACGTTGCTTTTCCTTAGAAATACAAAATAAATTCCAGAGGAAACAGCTCAAAGTGCTGAAAGTCGCTCCCTCTAGAGGGAAACTAGGTAGCAGGGGCCAGTTACAGGAATAGATTTTCCTTACAAACCTTTCCATGCTATGTCTTTTTTAAAACTACCTGTGTGTATTTTTTCCTGCTAAATATTAAAAAGCAACCTATAGTATACTATAATATAAACTGATGGTTCATCTTTTTCAAAGAGCAATCTACTCTTTAACATCACACATCTCAGAATGCATTACATTTTCAAAGTACTTTCATGTGTCGTGTGAACCTCAATACAATCCTATGACTCAAACTACATTATTCTCATTTTGTGGATAAAAAAAAAAGATGGAGTTCGTGTTAGCTTTCCATTACTATAAGATCTGAGAGAATCAATTTATAAAGAGAAAAGTTCTTTTGGCTCACAGTTTGGGGAGCTTCCATCCACGAGCCCGTGGCCCGGCGTGGCCAGGGGTATGTGGGAGACGAGACCCTCGGCTGAAGAGCAGGAGGACTGCAGGATCCCACACTCAGGACAGGAGACCTTCCAGAGCTCCACCTCCAGGTGGTCCCACCCCCACCCAGTGGGGCTTCCAGGGATATTTAAGATCCGAACTTAAGCAGAACTCTCAAGGGACTCTCATAAAAATAAGGTCACGGGGCCGAGGATATAGCTCAGCAGCATAAACATCTGCGTGGCAAGTGCAAGGTCCTGAGTTTGAATCCCAGTACCCAAAAATCAATCAATCAATCAATCCGTCAATCAATCAATCAATGAAAAGGTCACACAGTCAGCAAAGAACCCAAACCCTAAACCAGGTTCCTGAGCCCCGGTGCCCTCCTCCTCCTAGCCGGCGTCCCAGCGGCGGCCTGTGCTGTGCGCCTGCCACACTGCAGCCTGACTGCCCTGCACGGACCCACTATGACAGCCGCCTTCTACAAACGAGGCCAGGACGCGCCTGCCTTCCGCCCGCGCTGAGCGACCGACCGTAGACAAGACCATCAGACAAGGCCACCGAGCAGCACAACGGCAAAAGGCAGCGGCCCCACCGCAGCAACGGGCAGCCTGACACCCAGGAGACGAAAGTCAGCAGCGGCCCACTGTCTTCTGACAGGCGACGAGGCCATGTCACCTGCATGTGACACACTTTCACTTTCTTTAGCCCTATCAATGAATCTATAGTGTATCGGGTTTCTTCCAAAACACTTGCATATTTATACACCTAAATACACTGTGACATGGTATGAAGAGCACGATCTTAATTGCCTTACTCATCGCACTGTTCTCTCTTCAAACAGTCTGAAGTGGTGGCGTAGTTACACAGACTTCCCAGTGTCCAACAAAACAACACCCACATCCTGGATTAAGTTCTGAGTTGACCCAACAATATGAAGCAGGTGTTCCTAATGCCGTTTTTGTTTTGGAAAATGTAGAGCTCTATCGCATTGGAAAACTGCTAAGTGTTCATCGTGTCCACAACTTATTTAAACGACTTAAACACAGAGTCACAGTTGTCCCTAAAATAAAAGAGGTCAAAGTGCTTTTGATCTAGTTTTAGGCTTTTACTGAAAACGAGGAAACAAAACAGGTAAGAGATCAGAAATAAAATATGAATTGAAACAGTGTGAAGGTGTCTTTTCTGTTTTCTTTTACATGATGCTGAATTTGTTTTTAAGTGGTGTGTTTGGAGATATGGTGTCTCCCTTGTCATTTTTTAAAACTCTCTTTCCTTTAAAAAAAAAAAAAAAAAGAGCCAGGGATATAGCTCAGTGGTATAGCGCCTGCCTGGCAAGTGCAAGGTCATGAGTTTGATTTTCAGTACCAAGAAAAGCAGCTTACATATCATTATAGAAGACAGTCCCACCTCTACCACTTTTCCTTATCTGCTTTATTATTCTCCATTGCACCTAACATGTTTTAATGTATCACACAACTTACTCATTTATTTTATTAACTATCTCTCTGTTCCACTAAACCAAAGGTCCAGGAAGGCCCACATCTGTAGCTCTAGTGTATAATATAGTGTGCTCAGCACATAGTAAGTACTCATTAAATACTAGCTAAATAAATGAATGAGTGAATGGGCAGGCTTGAGAAGATCCATAAAACCCATGAAAATATAACTAAAGGTAGTGTACTAATCAGCTTTCCCATAGCTGGGACAAAATTTCTGATACCAACAATCTAATAGAGGACAGGTTTATTTTGGCTCATGGTTCCAGAGGTTTCAGTCCATGGTAAGTGGGCTCCAAGGCAGAGACGTCGTGGTAGAAGGGCCTGGTGGAGAAAAGCTGCTCAACTTCGGGGTGCCAGGAAGCAGAGCAGGTTGGAGAGAGCCAACGAGGAGGAAGAGAGGGACCAGATACAGTACCCAAGGTCACACTCACATGACCCACTTCCTCCACCTACAACCTACCTTCCAAGAGCCCATTTAGCCTTAAACTCATGAACCCATTGATGAGGTCAGTGCCCTCACAATCCAGTCACCTCTCTAGGAGTCTCTTAATAAAATCAAGATTAACCGGCATAAACCAGGCACAGTAGTCCTCACCCCTAATTCCAGAACCCTGGGAAGTTGAGGCAGGAGAACCACAAATTCAAGTCCCAGCCTGGACAACTCAGTGATTTAGTAAGACCCTGTCTCAAAAATATTTTAAAAGGGGGAGCTATGGGACATAACTCAGGGTAAAAGCCCTGGGTTCAATCTCCAGTACCATAAAGACAAGAAGGAGGAAAAGAGGGAGAGATAGAAGGAAGGGAGGGGTGAAACAGAGAGAAGAGGAAGAAGAACAAAGTAAAAGGGAAGCCGGGCATGGTGGTGCATGCCTGTAATCCCAGCACTCACGAGGCTGAGGCGGGAGGACCACTGCAAGTTCAAGACCAGCCTGGGCTACAAAGTGACCTCAAGGCCAGCATGAACTGCACAGTGAGACCCTGGCTCAAAAAGTCGAGAAAAAAGGGAGGCTGAGGCAGGAGGATTGTTGTGAGGTCGAGACCAGCCTGGGCTACAAAGTGAGTTCAAGGCCACTCTGAACTGCATAGTGAGACCCTGTCTCAAAAAATAGGGCCGGGGATTTAGCTCAGTGGTGTAAATGCCTGCCTGGCAGGTGTGAGGTTGTGAGCTCGATCTCCAGTACCAAAAAAAAAAAAGAAAAAGAAAGGAAGAAAAAAAAAGAAGGAAGAAAAGAAAGAAGGAAGGCAGGAAACAGGGAGGGATGGAGGGAGCAGGCAGGCAGTGGGCAGTGAGTGGACTTTCTTCTTATAGGAATGCACATGGGATAAAAGAGGTCAGTATCCAAAGGAGCTTAAAGAACCTCTGTCTCAGTGTCCTCCAAGATTCAACCCAGTTTCTAGACTATCTCTCATATCATTAGAATGGACAGATATATTTCTGCCCTCATGTAGAAATGAAAAATGAAAAGAAAAACTAAAGATATTATTAATAACCCATGTACATTTAGAAGCTGTGGCTCAAACTCCAGGAAGAAATTTACTAACACACCCTACCCACCCTGGCCTTCTGTCCTAACCCTTCCCAACCTTCCCAACCTTGTTTCTCTTTATAAGAGGTTCAGCAGGAGGAAAAAACAGAAGCTTTCTTATTCCTTTGTCCCTTCCTCAAAGCTGAAAATATAAGGTTTCATCTAACAATCTAGTGCCTAAGGTCCTTAAAAATGTGTATTATCGGGCTAGGGGTGCAGATCAGTGGTAGAGAGCGTGCCTAGCATGTGCAAGGTCCTGGGTTCATTCCCCAGCACTGCAAAGAGAAAATGCGTGCACATAAACAGATAGATACAGATATCACATTAACCAATTCTAATATCCAGGATTAACATGTTCATGGCAGGGCCATAACTCACGTCTCGCTGCCAGGCAACTCTGACTTGAACCACCACTTCTGGTGGTACATGCATGACTGTCTCATAGGAGACTTGAAGCACTGGCAGTGTATGTGTGACTGTCTCTTAAGGTGGCTTACACTGCTTCTTAGGGGGTCTTTGGTTACAGTGATGCAAGAAAGGTGTTGATTTAGCAGAACAGATGTCATGACATTATATTCCTTAAGGACAGCATTCAAATGGTATTAAAAAAAACTGTAATGCATGCTGAGTATGACGGCACACACCTCTAATCCTAGCACTCAAGAGGCTGAGGCAGGAGGACCTCTGTGAGTTCAAGGCCAGCCTTGGTTATATGGTAAGATTAAAGCCCGCCTAAACTACATAAAGAGCCCCTGTCTCAAAACAAAACAAACCGAACAAAGAAACAAACATTGTGCTGCAGCTAATTCGTGGTGTTTGGTCTTCCGTGGTGCGAGAGAGAAAAGAGAAAGAGAAAGCAGAAGAGAAAAGGCCTTTCCTGAGGGCACGGGAGGGCTGCCTAAGAGAGGCAGCGACCCTCTGGAAGCTTCAGGAAAAAAACCGCGGACTTTATTTGGAAAAGTTAAAGGGGCAGGTGGAATGACGTACTGACAGCTGATTGGAGAAGCATCGGCGCATGCGCGAAAAGCAGGCGCGTTCCCCAGAAATACTAAGGGAGGTGCTTTCCAGGAAACGCCTGTCACACAAAGCTATAAACGTGTATTATACACACCAACAATGGCATGCTTATAAGCTTTCCATGTTAAAATTTAGAGTTTTAATTATTGATAAACTACTCATGAATATAAATTTCTTTTAATTTAATGAAATAAGTGTGTTGATTGTTGTATTATTTTTAGTTGGTATGAATAGTATTAACATCGATGGGTAGTAATTATTCAAATTCAAGCAACTAACCAGATCAGCCCATTTATAGACTGTTAATTTTATTAGTAAGAAGACCAATGAAAGTGATTTGATCCATTTGTACTCCACCAGCGGTAGGGGTCGTCCCATAGGACAGTCATGCACGCACCGCCGTGGTGCAAGCCAGCAGGAACGCATTAATACTGTGAACACTCCTAGCACCAAAGGATACCAGGGCTTTGATACCATATCCCTTCGAGAAAAATGAGCACATTTACCAAGGGAGAGGAGCTAACGCTAACACCTGCCAACCCCACACCCGCCCTGCCTCTTCCCTGCTTTTGCCCAAAGCCTCCTCTCACAGTCCCGCAGCCTGGCAGGGAGGTGAGGCGGAGGAGGACGGTGGGGGCTCAGGAGAACTGAGAAAGGAGAAGATATGATGTACCAGCCCGCCCTTGCCAAAGTCTATCTCATTAACTAATAATTTCCACGTCAAAAATTAATAAATTTCACGCCAATTAGAGCTAGAACATTCAAAGGCCAGTACCCCAGAGTCAAGTTTTCCAGATCTAGAGAGGTCACCTGAAGCGTTCCTTCAGAGCTCCGGCAGCTTCACCCCAGGAGTAAAAGCTGTGCCCTGGCTGAGCTGTACCCCTCACAACCCATATTCCAAGTGTGTCAGTCAGTGCTTTCTGACATGTGCCATGCACTCTGCAACCTTCATGACTTTGTTCATGACGTCGTCTACTGGCAACCCGTCAAAATACTTAGCCCAGTGCAAATATCACCTCTCTGGAGAAGCCCCATCCAATGCGGCCAGTCAGAATTCATTACTTCCTTGCCTGTACCATGAAAACACACTGCTGGGATCCCCAGTTTCCAGCACATCAGAGGGGATTGTTGAGATGTGTATGCGTGGCAGCAGGAACCCGAGGGCCTGTGCGTCACTACTCACTGTATCTCCCCAAAACCCATGCGATGCCGCATCATAGAGGGCACAACGTGACTCACAGCAGAGCCCAGGGCTGCGTATTCAGGGAACACACACAACACTCCGCTGAGACGCGCATTACCTCTTTGCAACTTGGAACGCTGCTGTGGTTCTTCTCGGTGAACAGCCACCTGAGCATGCTGGAGACGGAGGGGCTCCTCCACGTGGGCCACGGGTTGACGAACCTCCCATCCTTCCCCTTCTTTGACTTAGTTACGTCTTCCTCTAGTCTGTAATCCAGCTTGAAGCTTTTCTTTGACAATTTGGAAGAATCACTTTCTCCAGAATCCCGTGCTGAATTTTGCTGTTTGCACACTGCTTCTTTAGGATACTGGTCACTTGTCATCAGGGACTCGTTACTTTCATTTTCATCCATTTTCTTTGGTGAAGAACTAAAAAAAAAAGGACAGAGGTGAGTTTAACATAAAAGCATTCAAACCTATCATGTAATATTTCTTGGCCAATAAGAATTTCCCTTAACTTAAAAAAATACTGTGTCTCTATTAACTCATACTTTCTTCCCGTAAAATATAGTTTTACAGTCTACCTACTGCTCCCTAAATAGAAAACATGTCTCCCTTACCTATTAGCACACTAGCCAAACCTTCCCAAATTCCTCTCTGCTGCAATCTAAAACAACATATCTTCCTAGATAGCATTTAAACACAGGAAATTCTCTATTTCGATGGCATTCTACAGAATAAATTAAAAGACCCTCATGAATCTGTAATGTTTTCATTCCTACACTGTTAACAACACACAGTAAAGATTCCTCTGGTTCCTTGAGGACACTGCAACAATTCAAATGACTTATAAATAACTCCAGTGGGCCTTCATTTTTACAATGAAGATAATCTACTACCAAGCCCCTGGAAAACGCAAAGAGTTCAAATCCTAGAAATGGAGCTAACACATTAACTGCGAAATATTTCGATAATGTGGCAACTGTTTTGCAACACAATCCAAATTAATTCAGATGTAGAACCGGCGAGTCAGAGCAGTGGATATCCTGGCCAGGTGACTTCGGGCAAGTTTCCCTACTCTCTATGCCTTGTTTTCCTCAGCTGTCAAATTAAGACAAAGCCAGGTGTGGTGGCACACGCCTGTAATCCCAGCGCTCTGAGAGGTGGCTAAGGCAGGAGGATCGGATTCCAAGCCCAGCCTGGGTAGCTTAGAAAGGCCCTGGCTCGAATTAAAAAACTAAGTAAGGGTGAGCTCAGTGCAAAGCCTCCCCACCAGGGTGCAGATTACCTGCCCCCACAGTTATGCAGAAGAGTGGAACAACCAAGACAATTAAAGCACCAGGAAACACAGCAACACACACACACATGCACACAATAACAGCTCTGTCAACGTTAGCTGTACCCACTGCCCCGGCATTCCTCCTACTTCTCCCGCCGCCCACACTGCATGATGGAAGACACTGCAATCCGCGGCTGTGAGACCCTCGATTGTGAACCGTGGACTGTTAGAACTCGTCTAGCCTGAGCAGTGGCTCTGGTGCCACCCCCAGCAGGGGAGGACTTGGGACTGTACTCCTGGCCTTGAGGGCTCCTAGCAACATTCATGGAAATGAATGTGAAGTTTGTGGTCAGTGGATGGCACTAATGACATCGCCTGTTTCCTTGGCTCGGATTTATACCGCTCCCTTTCACTTTTTGCCCTGTCTTGGGTGCTGCCATCCCTAAGTAACCCCTCCTGAACGATCTTCAGTGCCCCCCACCCCGCAATGAGTCAGCAAGCTCATTGTAACCAGTCCCGCTGCTCCACCACCCCGTTGAGCCTTCCTTGCTTACGTCAGTGCCACATCAGACAACTTGAGCTTATCCCCAAACCCTATTCCAATTTCAGTTGTGTAGTAACTCTTCAAGGACAGTGCTCTTTTCCCCTTTCTCCCTTAACCTAAATGTTTAAAACCATGAGCCAAAAAATGTGCTAATATATCAGACAGGATAATGATACATGTGTCTCTGCATATGAATGTGCATGCACACATGTACCAAACACGCATGTCTCATGAGCTGTCATCGCAACAGGTGGCATGAGGTCACCTTTCTCATCTCTGACACGTGTTGTCGCAATGAACCTTAAACCCTCTAACTGCATGTGAACCGCGTGTTTCTATCTGTCAAATGAAGTGCGCTTTCATGGCTGGTCCCTGGCTCTGCCTTTGTCAGTGCCTCGGCCTGAACCTGGCTGCAACCTAGAGAAGGGGTCCTGTGCCAGCCGCCAGTGTGAAGAATGGAGATGCAGGCAGCTCACGGGGGTGGAGGAGGAGGAGCTGGCATCGGTGCACGCGGAGCACTGCACGCACAGTGTCCCTGAATCCCCTGAGGCTCCACAGGGAGGCAAGCGTTTTCCCTGGGGAGAGGGGGACCGGGAAGGCTAAGTTATCTGTTGCTGCCTCCTGGAGCCAGCCGCTCCCAACCCAGGCGTCCCCGTGACCCTGAGGGCTGCTGTTCCTCATCTTCCCCAGGAGTCTTCCCCTGACAACACTCTGCCTGCTCTAGAGTCGGGGGAAGAGTTTCAGCTCAGTGCACGCGCTCCTCCTGGGCTCTGGGTTCCTTCCCATTGTCTCCTGGGCAGTAATTTCTATTTAACCTCCATTGTAACTGTGAAAATAATATTTTGGCTTTCTGTTAGTGTGCTTATTATCTTAGGGTTAGAAAGTATGTTAGATGTTCATAATGCATTTAAACGAACAAAAGGGAAAGCAAATATCTGTTTAACAGACTAGGAAACAAATGAAATTCACAGTAAATAAATTCATACTCCTAATACACTATTTATCATGTTTGTGTGTCCACAGTCCTATACACTTCACAACACAGGCTACACTCCCAGCACTTCCTATTTTAAAATAGGGTTTCGTCTCAGTATGTTTCCCATGCTGGGCTCAAATTTGTACGAGTAGCTAGGACTACAGGTGTACACCACCACGCCTGGCTTAATTCCCATATTGCAACTGAATCACTCAAAGTGGATAGCACCCTCCTCAAAAGATGAGGCAGTGAAAGGGAGAAGAGAGGAAAAATCAGAGTACATGAGAGTGAATAATGGCATTAAATCAGTAGATAAGACCGTATTTAGATGGCTGAAAAATCTGAATCTGTGTGGGGAGGGGGTAATAAAGAAGGAGGGGTCAGAAGCCACCATGCCCATAGTCAAGGTAGATTTCTTCTACCCAGTGAGTTTGAGGATGAGTTTGAGATCATGGGGAAGCAGAACCAAAGGGGATTCAACTCACTGACACCCCACAGAAATGGACACCCCCAGAATCCAGGCTGCTGGGAGTGGTGAGAGTGACGCTGAGAATTGAGCAGTAGGAGTGGAAAGTGGGTCCAGTGATCTCTTTTCTGCCTAGAGAACAAGGATCTCGAAACTGTCCTCTCCGTGTTAACTCCATGTTCTTACCTCCCACCCAACTGGGGCTTTAGGGCTCTCTGCCAACCAATCAACCTCTCTGAATACCTCCCCATTCCCCTTGCATGAACACACAAAATTGTTCTCAGAAGTAATGTCTTCACGGGCAACTCTGATATGAACAGCCACAACAAGAAGGACCCTTGCTCTGAGGCAAGGGTTCAGAAGATGGCTCACAAGAGCAGGGTCCCCACACTGCTGCTCCAGACTCTCAGCCTTAATCTATTCTCCTAGATGCAGCGTGCTCCTACCTTGGGACCGCTGAAAGCTATCACAGGCCTTTGCCTCTGATTTCTTAGCATCTGTGAGATGAGAAGAGGGGTGTGTGAAACTGGCTAGTGACAAGCACTACTGTGAAAGATGTCAAGTGATACAGAATGATACTACAAAGCACCACTTCGAGGAAGAAGCAGAAGCATGCAGCAGCCTGCTCACCAGATCTGGACAGGTTCTTCTGGAGGAAAAGTAATGGAAGGCCACTGTGTGACACACTCAGTGACAAACCCTGACAGTGGGTGCTCCAGCAAGCGTCTGGGGTTTGGCCCACGGAGACATACAGTACCTGTCTGGGGCCAGTTCCCTGGGGAGGCTCCCAGCAATGCCAGCCTGCAGGTGCCCCCGTGAGGGGAGCCGGTGGCAACTGCATGAGGGGCATCTGTGCACAACAAAGCTAAAACGATGTGGAACCAGAAATGAAGACCAGTAGCCCACTACCTTTGAGCTTTTCAGACTCAATCTGTTATACAAAGGACAACATAAATTCCACCCAGTAATTATCAAGCACATTTTCTGCATTTCTCCTGAGATTAACTGCCTACTTAACAGCCGAAAGGCAACCCTTAGGCCTCTAACCAAAGGGAGCTCTGAGCCGTGACATTTGGTGTACACAAGTCAGCCAAGTACAAGTATTTTATTTCAATAACTGCACACATGGGCAAAATGCTCCCCAAAACAAGAATTCTTTATTCCAAAAGCAAACGTTTCATACTTTCTTTTTTTGACATTTAAGATTTGCCAAGTCCTTAGAATGGAAAGTACTGCTTTATCACTTAAAAAGTTGAAGGAAAAAAAACTGCAATTGTGCAACACCAGAGCATGTTTGGGATTGCAGCACAGTCATAAATTATGAAGTAACAAATCAGTATTCCCAGAACAGACATTTAATAAATACTAACTGAGTGACTTACCATTACAATAAACATGCTGACAAAACTGGAAAGTATCCAGGCTGAATTTTCAGATCTCTCTCCCTGAATAACCTTAAATATACACTTTTATATTTGTTTCCTTATCTTTATTGATGAAAAAGAGCTTTGGGATGTTGTTGTTGGGGTGGGGGGATGGGGGGAAAGTGAGTGTTTGTTTTTTTGCGGCAGCCCCTGCTCCCCTTGGACTCCTGGGCATAAGTAACTCTCCCACCTCAGCCTCCCAAGCACTGAATAATGAAAGGGTGAATGTTCTGTAGGAGGTGTGAACACAACACACACCACCAAGAAAGCACTGCATTGTTTACCACTGAATTTCATTTTTAACTCATTGTATTGACTTAGCCAGTTTAGGTAAGAAGCTAAAGGAAAACAAAGCAAACAGAAAGCCTATTACACAGTAAACCAAACTTTTGATGCCTTTTTTTGGGAAGGGGGATATGACCTAAGATGGATACGTGCCTGGTCCTTTTTCATGTGTTATTCTGAAACAGGGTCTCATTACCAAGCTGCTAAATTGTCTAGGCTGGGCTTTAGTTTGCGATCCTTCTGCCTCACCCACCCCGAGTGCCAGGATTATAGGCGCACAAATGATAGCTTTTTTTTTTTTTTTTTTTTTTTTTTTTTTGCGGCACCGGGGATTGAACTCACAGCCTTGCGTCTGCCAGGGCAGGCGCTTAAGGCACTGAGCCAAACTCCCAGCCCTGATTTTTTGAGGCAGGGTCGCACTATGTAGCTCAGGCCGGCCTTGCGCTTGCGTTGTAGCCCAAGCCGGCCTCGAACCCACAACGCTCCGCCTACCTCAGCCTCCCGAGTGCTGGGATTAAAGGCGTGCGCCACCACGCCCGGCACAAATGATAGCTTTTAAAAACAAAAATATATCAATGTACAGGCAGGCATAACACAT
>RJWM01012142.1:33767-57581 GCA_004363535.1 Dasyprocta punctata | reverse complement strand
TGGTGTGCTGTACGACCCGTTTCATCTTTTGGCAGGAGGGCAGGGAGCAGTTGGCGTTGCGGCACTGGCAGGCGTGGACCAGGGACTGGATGCAGCGCTGGATGCTCAGGCGGCGGGAGTCTCCTGGGCTCTGGGTGGCCGCAGCCTGCTGGTTGTTGCTCTCATCATCTAGGCCAAGACCCAGTTTCTCCATCTTGTGGTCATGGTTTTTAGTGTTATAGCAGGTTATACACAAGTCATAATCCTGAGAAAAAAACACAGAAGACAGTACACATCAACTTGGTTTCATTACTTAAGCCATCTGAAATACTCTGCTTAGGTCAGAGCTTTTGATTGATTAAAACTAGCTGGTCCACTCTGCTTGCATCACGATGCTAGGCCCTCCCACTTCACAGCTGTTTCACATGTGTCTGTGACACCCTTTAGAGCATGAGACCAGAGGCACATGCAGTGCTGACCCCTCCTCCCGTGACCTGTGCCTACCTCACAGACAGTGCAGTGCCAGCGTGTCTCCACATGGTGCTTGCACTCGTTGCAGGTGTAGACAAAGCGGTCCTGGCTCTGCGTGTGCAGCTCCACGAGCATGCACATGGTGGACCACTGGGCTCGTCTCAGTGAAGAGAACTCCAGGTGCTTGTCCCTTGCAAGGGTGAGGAATGCATCCCGCCCATCCATCAAGTCACAGGGGATGAGAGGGTCTGGATCAACAATGGGAGGCAGGGAGTTGGCAGCAGGGCCGGCAATGAGGCGGATCACAAAGAAGACCTGTGGACGAGACGCTCACTCTGAGTCTGGACCACAGTGCTGCTGAGGCAGAAAAGCTGTGGCAGCACCAGGCGGGCGGTGTGGACACAGGACAGCTTCACCCTGCTGGGCTCTCCTTTTCTGCTCTGCTTTCTCCTAGGTGAAGTAGTGAGCCACCTAACGTGCATATCCTCTCCTATTCCCTTCACTTTGTTGAGTAATTCCTTTCAAGAATGAAAAGGCAGCCGGGCGTGGTGGCGCACACCTTTAATCCCAGCACTCGGGAGGCTGAGGTAGGAGAAGCGTTGTGAGTTCGAGGCCGGCTTGGGCTACAACGCGAGCGCAAGGCCAGCCTGAGCTACATAGTGCGACCCTGCCTCAAAAAACTAGGGCAGGGAGTTTGGCTCTACGGCTTAAGCGCCTGCCCTGGCAGGTGCGAGGTTGTGAGATCAATCCCCGGCAAAGGAAAGGCAGCTGGGTGTGGTGGCGCACGCCTTTAATCCCAGCACTCAGGAGGCTGAGGTAGGAGGAGCATTGTGAGTTTGAGGCCGGCTTGGGCTACAATGTGAGCCCAAGGCCGGCCTGAGCTACATAGTGTGACTCTGCCTCAAAAAACTAGGGCTGGGAGTTTGGCTCAATGGCTTAAGCCCTGTCTGGCAGGTGCAAGGATGTGAGTTCAATCCCCGGTGCCGCAAAAAAAAAAAAAAAAAAAAAAAAGAAAAGAATGAGGTTTGGGTCCAGCACAGGAACAGGGTCATTTTGCCTCAACTCTTTTAAGATGAAATCAGTTTAACCTGAATCTAATCACAGGAAACCAACCACATAAATCTAAAATCATGCCTTCTTTTCTAGAAGTGATTTGCTAAAATAGGGATAAAAAGAAAACATAGGAAATGGTATAAGGGTTTCTCTGTTGCTTTCCTACAAGTGTGAAATTTTTCTTTTTTTTAAAGTGGGATTTCTTTGTCATTGTTACTAGAAGCAGTAAAATTTTTGTTCACTGAGACTTTTACAAAGCATCAGTGCCAGCCGGGCGTGGTGGCGCACGCCTTTAATCCCAGCACTCGGGAGGCTGAGGTAGGAGGAGCGTTGTGAGTTTGAGGCCGGCCTGAGCTACATAGTGCGACCCTGCCTCAAAAAACCAGGGCCGGGAGTTTGGCTCAGCGGATTAAAGGTGTGAGGCTGTGAGTTCAATCCCCGGTGCCGCAAAAAAAAAAAAAAAAAAAAAAAAAAAAAAAAGCATCAGTGCCTATAAAGCTTAGTATAAAGGCTACAAGAAGCTGGGAGTAGCCGGGTATGATGGCGCACAGCCTGGGCTACACAGTGAGCCGAAGGCCAGCCTGAACTACACAGCAAGACCCTGGCTCAACCCCACCCACCAACCCACCAAAAGAAGCTCGTAATATATATGTATTTGAAATTTATTAACATGCAACTAGAACTGCTAACATTTATCACCTAATTACCGAGGCCCCCACTAGACCTCAGGTATCTCTGTTTCCACTAGCCCGGATTAAACCAACTAAATGCAAAGCATTACCTCAAGTAAGAAAGTAAAAAAGTTAGTTATATACATATATATATATATATATATATATTTGAAATTAATTAGCACACTGTTACCTCAAGAAATCAGGAACGTGTATGAAACTGCCATGGGGCCCACTATTTTCATCGACTTTTGGGAGAATGAAAATCTTTCTTTTTTGGAGGTGGGTATCAGGGATTGAACTCACAACCTCACACTAGCCAGGCAGGTGCTGTGCCACTGAGCTATCCCCCTGGCCCAGGAGAATGAAAATCTATGCAACTTGGCAGCAACAGTGGTAATTATTAAACCAGGAACATTGACTGCTGCAACCCTACAGCAAAACTAATGCCTGACTTTGTTAACTGACCTCCACAGCCTGTCCATGGAGCTCCCAAGATGAAAGCCATGAATGCATCCAACACAGAAGTCAAAGCCATTGCAATAGGTTCTCAGGGCCTTTTCCATTGCTCCAGGGGTTCTAGGATTTTATAGCCTGAAATATTACCTGAAAGAGCTCCTAACTATCAACTGCTAGCATTTATCACCTAATTACCGAGGCCCCCACTAGACCTCAGGCATCTCCATTTCACTAGCCCCGCCGTGGCCTCGGATGCAGCCTCTAGTACCTCAGAGGTCAAGTTGACCACATTAGGAGGCCAGTGCCCAGCCACAGAGGGCCGGGGGCAGAGAGGACTATGGGAAAAGATGCTTTGAGTACCCCTAAGGTTCAGTGCCAAGGTAACATCCCTGGGACCAATTCAGTTGTAATGCTGTAAGCTCCACCACAAAACTGCCATTTCTGTAAGCACCAGGCCACTGGAACAGAGACCTAAAATCATCTGAGGAATAATGGGAAATAAAAGGGGGGGTGGGGGGGGCAGTTACAGAAAAAATACTTATGTCTGAGAGACAAAAAATTTCAGCAGTGACTACTGAAAAACTACTGCTACTTAAGAGGTTTATAAGCAACAAGGTTAGTCAAACTGTGATTAGAGATTTTATCTGTCCTCCCCTTGACATGCTAAACATATAAAGTGTGTGTGTGTGTGTGTGTGTGTGTGTGTGTGTGTACATAAAAACCCTAAAATTCTGGATTTCTAGGTTTAAGCCCGCCTGCAATTTACAATCTCCTCCTTCACCTTCAGGGACTATCCACGTGCTGCCCCTTTAAGATGCAATCTAACCCCATCTGGGTGCATAACACAGCTCTAAGCACCCGTTCATTCCCCATTACCCCTCACAGGAATGAGTTCAGGCATCTGCAGGGCAGGGGCCTGGTGCTCCCATCATTGGGGCGAATGGGCGTGGGGAGCCCTCCGGGGGGTTCTCATACCTCTTTATGTTTTTCCATGGTGGCGTAGAGCTTCTGTGAGAGGTCATTAGACACATTGGGCATGCCAGGCTTCTTCTTGTTGCCCCTACTCAGGCTGCTCTTATTTTTACTGGTTTTCTTATTATTCTTCTTTTTAGCATTTTTGCTGTCTCCCTTTGTCACCTATGGGGCAGCACAAAGAAGAAAAAAATATTGAGTTTTTGTTAAGAAAGAATCTGTAAACAAAACTGAATATAAAAAGACTTTGCTACAGATTATACTCATGCTTACATTTGATTTCACTAGAGTTAGTTTACACTGCCTGCTTTTTAAGCGGTTACTTAAAAAAAAAATCTAACGCTTACTAGTCTAATTTGGCCTAATTTTCTATCTGAAGACCAGGATCCTGCATTAAAGTGATAGCAGTTTTAGCTGAAACTGGGCTGCAAGCTGGATTAAGAAACACAGCGCACACAGCAGTGAGAGGCTGAGAGCGCGTGGAGGCGAGAATGCTTCCATCCCCACACACCTTTCTCCTGCCAGTTAGATCCTCGGATTTTATTTTTGTTTTTTGAGACAGGGTCTCCCTGTGTAATTCAGGCTGGCCTTAAATTCACCATGTAGCCCAGGCTGGCCTTGAACTCAGGGCAGTCCTCCTGCCTCAGCCTCCTGAGTACTGGAATTACAGCTGTGCACCACCACACCCAGCTATTCTACAATTTTATAAGCTTGTACAACAAAACAAACACACACCCCATGCTGCAAATCATCCAATCAATTAATTTCAATTACAAGGCCAAGTTTCTCGCTCTTGTTCTGATTTTCTACTTTAGTTCTAATGTCCTCAGGAGTGAGAAGGCCTGGCCCAGGGTCAATGCTCTTAGTTTTTTCTTTCTTGTGCTCATGAAGGCTGGGATATTTTTCCCTTTATACTTACTACGTAATACTTAGGTCTGGCTCTTACATTTAAAAAGGGTTATTCAGAGGAAAAGAGGTTGGAAGGAGGGGACTGGAATGCAGTTCACTGGCAGAACACTTGTCTAGCATGTGAGGCCCTGAGTTCAATCCTTGGTACTGTTTTTTTTTTTTTTTTTTTTTTTTTTAAAGAAAAACAGACAGAGAGAGATGGGGCGGGCAGGAGGGGGTGAGAGTAGAGGCCAGAACCTAAACCATTCACCATTTAGCCCTTCAGCTAAGTTAATCTTGTCAGTTTTTCAAGATTTCTCTGCATTTCTTTTGTATCATTTTATATCACTGAAAGACCAATACAAAATTTGGAAGGTATCTGATGTTAGAAAGATTGAAAACCAGTAATAGAAACCAGGTGTAACTTCTCTGGTCAGGGGATAGTAGGGAGCTACATCCCCAGACCTTTCCTTTTGAGACAGGGTCTCCCTAGGTGGCTTATGTTTGGGCTCATACTTGCAAACATCCTGCCTTGTCTTTCCAGAGTGCTGGGATTACAGGCGCATACTAGCACACCTGGCTCTGGTGTAACCTTTCTAAGCTAATCTTTCTTATCCAATTTACAGAGCTCTTTTTTTTTGTTTTTTTTTTTGCGGCACCGGGGATTGAACTCACAGCCTTGCGTCTGCCAGGGCAGGCGCTTAAGCCACTGAGCCAAACTCCCGGCCCTGGTTTTTTTGAGGCAGGGTCGCACTATGTAGCCCAAGCCGGCCTCGAACTCACAACGCTCCGCCTACCTCAGCCTCCCGAGTGCTGGGATTAAAGGCGTGCGCCACCACGCCCGGCTACAGAGCTCTTTTTAAGCATACTTCTGATCACTGTAAAAATGAAGGTAGACACTGGACAAAAACATCACCCTTACGTCAGTGCTTTCATTGCTGGTGTTCTCTTCCCGTTTCCTCTCTTCCTCCTCCTGTTCCAGTTCCTTAATGCTCTCCTCCAGAACATTGGGCCAGAAATCACCCTCGAAGTATGGCAATTCCTTTGCACTTGTCAATCGATCTTCAGTAGCTTGTTTAAAAATATCCTATGAAAACATCCAAGCATAAATAGGAATTTCTAGTTTTTTTTTCCTTAAAAACACTAATTAAATGACCTAAGGAAAATGTAACATGAAAATTCTTTTGAAAGCTGGCAGAGATTTTGTACCTAAGCCACTGTGTCATGAACACTGAGAAATCCTGGTCCAAAGTCAGTACACTTCTAGTGTTGTCCCCTTCCTGTATCCATGAAGACAGGGATATTATCTGCCTTTACTTTACAAGTGGAGAATTATCCTGCCAAGCCCCAAGTGGGTAAAATCATCCACGTCCACACTGTGGCCTTTCCTATCCCTTGTCGGACCGGATGCAGGCCAGGCCACGACTGACACTTCAGCAGCCTTAACTGAAAACTGTGTTGCTGCTGCAGAATGCGTGCTGGGCTGCTAGGGAAAATCTCCAGCTGACACTTTCTTTAGCTTAGTAATTCTGATCATCAGATAGCTTATCACCACTGTTCAAAATGGCACAGCTTACTAAGAATGCTTTTTTTTTTTTGGGGCACCGGGGATTGAACTCACAACCTCCCGCCTGCCAGGGCAGGCGCTTAAAGAACTGAGCCAAACTCCCGGTCTAAGAATGCATTTTTAATTGGTCACAATACACTTGTCAATCCAGAAACTCTTCTAACAGCAAATTTTTACTTTGAAAAATTTTACCTATACAACATAAAAATATTAGGCTGAGGATTTAGCTCAGCAGCATAAGTGCCTGCCTGGCAAGTGTGAGGTCCTGAGTTCAATCCCCGGTAAAACAAAACAAAACAAAACACTTGGTCAAACTGGTGTAATTTTACCAACTCCATGGAAGAGGAAGAGCCAGCAGAAGGCCTGTTAAAATGAAGTCACAGGCAATGAGTGCACTGCCGTGGTCCCACTGACCTTGTAGTCATGGACAATGCGTTCTGACACAGCCTTGTCAAGCATCTTTTTGTACCACTCCTGCAGTCGCTTGGGCTTGGGTATCTTCTGGTCAGGAGGATGGCAATGGAAGATATAGTCATCCCCCTCACTTGGAGGACAGGCCCAAATATGCCCTGTCGTATATCTGAGAAGACAAAAGGAGCATTAAAAGAAGAGATCGTCCATTCTGCACAAAGTGCTACACTTGAAGAGATCACAGGTCTCATGCTGCCCAAGCTGGCCCCAAGCCCCTGGGGCTCAAGCAATCTTCCCACCACTGTGCCGCCACACTCAGGTAAATGGGACACTTTAAACTACGAGGCAGAGTCAATGCAGACACCAATGACTTCCCTCATGATAACATTAGGCATACGGGTCAGCACTAGATCATAATTCTTGAGAATTTTATAAGAGTGTTGTGAATTTCATTCCTAAGAGGGATAAGACAGCTCTGGGTCCAAAACTCCCAAATTTGTATTTTAAAATCAAATAGACACAATGCAAAGGAACACAAGCCCATTTGAACAAGAGGTTATGTAGCAAGTATTCCCCCAGATGGATGTCCTTCAATAGGTAAGGAATACCTCCAGAACTTAGTCTGACACCCCAGTATTAAACAATGTATTAAAAATTCTGTCAAGTGAGTAACAAACCAAACTTCATTTCAAACTCTACCCAATGGTTTAACAGAATAAATCACTGGATGGGTAACCTAGGGCATTAATCTTTTCTTCCTATGGGTAACATTAATTTCAGGGGGATCCACCAAAGTTGAGATTATAGTTTCCCTAGAGAAGAATGAAGATAAGGAAATGAAAAAGTCATGTATTTTAGCGTATGTCCCACCACAATGCCATTATACATATGCTTACCCTAATTTCTTGACATACTCTAAGTATCCAATTAGGATTTCATGATAGACTGCAGTCCTCAAGCACTTGGGGCGGAAGAAATGGACACTATCGAGGTAAGATATATACACTCTCCTAGTTCAACAGGGAGAGAGGAAAAAAACCATGTCACATGATGAGTTATTTTGTGTGGCTAAAAACACTGTTTTTATCTCGCGCCTTTTGTGCATACTGTCATTTGTAATGCTTGGTAACAGACTAGGCCGACCCTTCCCGAGAAGTCTATGAGCCTCTGGCTTCACTGTATTTTTAACACTTCATAGTAATAAGCACATGCTACACCAATCAGTATTTGTTGATCTGAGGGCATTTTGACAGAATCACTATCCTGGCTTTTACACTATTTTTGGAGACACAAATGTGTCTACACCATAGCCTGCTCCATTTGTGTAACATTCTTACACATATCATCTGCATTACAGATTCAAGTCTATTTTTTTAAACCACTGAGTTTGTTTCCAAATTTCCAACTGTTGGCTGCCATTCAAATTGTTTTCCACGTAAGAATAGTATTGAGCAGTTATTTTCTGTTTTGGGGTTGTTTTGTTAATCTCTTAATAATACTGGATACTTGACTTGGCAAGTGTGAGGTTGTGAGTTCAATCCCCGGTACCGAAAAAACCCATCAAACAACAACAACAACAACGATGACAAAAAAAAACAAAAAAACCCAAACAACTGGATACTTGAGATTTTTACATTTCCAAACCAAGCACATTTAACATTTTCTTGTCTATATGCTTTGTCTTCTGGTACAACTTGAAACCAAATGAAAAGCTAGAGCTAGTCAGTGAGTCCTACCTCTGGTTGGGCGGAGGGCAGTCGGAGCCATACTCCTGAACATGCATGCCAAAGAAGCACAAGTCGACGCCATCGATTTCTTCGAAGGCAAAGAGAGCTTTGGTTCGGTATGGAAAGGATTCTGCCATCTCTCCACTATCTACAAACCTACACAAATCAGATGGGCGTGGATTCACAACATGTCATTCAGGTTGGTTCATCAATAGTAATAGCCAGATAGGAATAATTGTCGATCCAAAAAAGAAAAAGGAAATTATTAGATACCTTGCTTTCATCCCTGGTTTGACCTCCACAGTTTTGTCAGAAGCATGAACAACCCTAACAGTAACCTCTCCTGATTCAGGGTGATTTTGTCGCCTCAGAAAGTCATTCACACGATTCTCCAGAAAGGTTCCAAGTCTGGTAGATGGCAACCCTAGGAATGCAAAAGTTAAAAGCTACTAAGGTGGCTCTGGGCTAAATCTCTCATCTAGTGGTGGGAAAAAGTTAACAAGGCTTCAATTTTTACTGTCAGTCTTGAGGTTCCATCTCAAACATCCTCTAAGTGTATGTTTTCCCAACACATTCAGAGTAACTAGCTGGATTTGGGGATACAGTGAGATTAATGTCTATTACTTATTTGTTAAACTTCTGACGGCTCTCCTCTAAAGTAAAAAATCACGTGAAGTCTAAAGGTAGTTCTAATAAGTAGCACAGACCAAAGCTGGGTATGGCAGTGTACGCTTGCAATGCCAGCTATTTGGGAGGCTAAGGCAGGAGGAGTCAAGTTTGAGGCCAGACCAGGCCACTTAGTGAGACCTTGTCCCGGAAACAAACGAAACGAGGGCTTGGGATGTAGAGCAGTGGTAGAGTGCCTGCTGAGCCCCAGAGAAGCTATGGATACAATCATTGGGGGTGTGGGACCCCCCCCCCCGCCACGCATAGGACTGTAATTCTGGTCATTCATTTCTACATATGGCCCATGTTAGGAAATGAAAAACACATGTCTTATATATCTTGGGTGTTGCAAATCCTTTTTCTTGGTAATTACTCTTTGTATGTGGTACTAGGAACTGAACTCAGGCCCTTGCACATGCTAGCTAAATGCAAAGTGCTATCTGAGCTATGTTCCCAGCCCGGAAAATGTTCTTATTCTTAGGAATAATAAATTTCATACCCCAAAGCACACATTACAGCTCAACTTTCAGTAGCTTACAAAATCACTTTACCTCAGTCAAATAATTTTAAGTAACACTAAAACTAACTCAGTTTGGATGGATTCTTTTCAATTACGGTTTGGAGATGTTTCAGCAAGATTTACCTGTAAGAATGAAACTTACTTTTAGCAGAAAACTTGTTTTCTTTCCTGGTTCGTGCAGTTTTCTTCAAGCACCCATCACAGACAAATCTACCATATAAACCAAGAATTTGGTTACACAAAATAGAGAACCATTTAAAGTGACACACTCATGTGACAAAATCTTTTATCTGAATAAAGCTAAAATTCAAAAAACAACTTGGCACAAGTTTGCACACATAACAGTTGATGAAAGTGATACTAAAACAGCTTTTAGAGATCAGTAAGGAAAAATGACAACAACAACAAAACAGGAACATTTTCCTGGTCAATTACATTGGTGAAAGTACTAATGGTTCAAATATACATCTTGAAAGCAGAACCAACAGATGTGAAATGTACCAGATGTGATAGAAACACACTGAATGTTTAAATAAAAATAATTTACTATATAGCCAGGCATGGCGGTGCACGCCTTTAATCCCAGCACTCGGGAGGCTGAGGTAGGAGGAGCATTGAGAATTCAAAGCCAGCTTGGGATACAACGCGAGCACAAGGCCTGAGCTGCACAGTGCAACCCTGTCTGAAAAAACTAGGGCCGGGAGTTTGGCTCAGTGGCTTAAGCGCCTGCCTGGCAGGCACGAGGTTGTGAGTTTGATCCCTGGTGCCACAAAAAAAAAAAAAAAAAAATTTACTATATTTACAAAAGGGAGACGGGAGGAGAAAAAAGTAAAAGGGACTGGGGATACAATGTATGACTGTACGAATTCCCCATGGTAAGTGTAGCCATTATATATGGCAAACATATATTAATAAAAAATATTGTCAATACCAGAGACACACAACAGTAATTCACACAGTGACCTCTAACCCATCAACCACAAGCCCAACTACAGAGCAGAAGACAGTGTGGGGCACACCACAAAATATCTAATTTCTCCACTATAAACAACATACAAAATTTGGAAAATTTAATTATGTCTACATTTAGTTTTTGTGAGACAGGGTCTCATTATGTAGTTTAGGCTGGCCTGGAATTCACTATATAGCCTAGGCTAGCCTCAAACTCATGGTGATCCTCCTGCCTCAGACTCCTGAGTGCTGGGACTACAGGCACGTGCCACTATGACATGCTAGCATTTACTTTTGAACTTGCAATTTCGAAAACAAATAGGGTACTGGGGAACTGAACCAGGATTTGTGCACACTCGGCAAGCACTCTACTGCTGTGCTACAACCCCATCCCATCACTTCTAATATATAATACCCACAACTTAGTTTTATTGTAACAAACCACAGAATAAAAGATGTATATCAATTTAAAGTACATATGCAAGTAAAAGAAAGTTCTATTTTTATTTTTCGATTTTAGGTTAATGTTTCAAAACTGGATTATAATTATCTTTTTCAAACCCCACAAAACATTTTAAAAACAGTAACTCTTATGATCTGATACAGTTATGGCAAAGATGGGGGAAAACCTAATATTCATGAAGGAAAATTCCAAATATAACATTGCATTAAGTCTCACCCAGCTGGCCAGATAATCTCATGGTGAAGGACACAGATCTGATGCATCTTTCTTCCACACTCAGTGCATTCAACAAACCTGAAAGTGCAAAGCCAATTTCAAGATCAATCTTAAAACTTGAAGCAAATGAAATTTCTAGTATTTCCTGAATTTAAAAGATAGCCAAAGTAATATGAAATAACTCAAAAACTGTTCAACAAACCTATTTTTAAAAACACTTTTCAGTGTTATAGATAAACTAAACTTTAAAAGCAATTAACTCGCCATTAAATTTGACAATTTTTTTTACTCTGATTATGAAAATTACTGAAGCTTCCAAATGACTCCAATACCACTCTATCCATCTTAGGAACACCTTGAAAACTGGTACATTTCAGGGCTCCTGGCTGGAAAAAAACCTCGTTGCAAAATAAGGAAATGATAGTATGCACTGAAAATGTGGAGAAAAAATGGAACACATCACACTGAGCTGAGGTACCTTGCTGTTTCACACAGACCTGTAAATGTAAAGACAGCACACTTAAACATTAAGGTGACTTAGCGAAATGTCTGTCACTAAGCGTACTGTAACTTACGTAACAGCCTTAAACCCCTGAATGTTTTATATGTTTCTACTAGCTATTTGGATCTGTGTTAATGGAGAATTAGCATACAATATATAAGATCATGAGTAGCCATGCAAACAAAGAAAATGAATGAAGAAGAAAGGTCAAAGTGTGCTGACTATTCAAGAGAAACTACTTACAATTCAGGATCCAGTGTGTCATTTTTTCTCTTGGAAAACTGTTCTTTATTTATTGTACTAAGGAGAGAAAATGAATACTGTGAGAAAGAGCAATAAAGATGAGCAATCTGACCACTGTTCTACCTAAAGGGAGCCAAATTCTCTAAGTTCTTTCGCTCCTCTAAGAATAGACATTCATTAAGGTGCAACGAGAATGCACCTAACAAAGGAATGTTCTACAGGCTTCATAGTGAACAGATTTTCCTTAGAGCAAGTGGAAAACCCAGGGCGAACAAGAAACATTTGTTCTTTTTTAAAATCTGGCCCATTATTCTACAGCTTTTTGTGGTTTAGTTTCTACACTGAGGAACAACAGATTTATATTACTATTCTTTTTCAGGAGAGTCTCATCAAACAATGTTTTATGTCAAAGGAAAATTTCAACATTAAAAATACAGTCACTCTGAGAAAAGAGTGGTTCCAAAACCACTGTAGATACTAAAATCTACAGATGCTCAAGTTCATTTTTGATCCATTGTAGAAATGAACCTCTAAATGCACACATTTCCAGTTCTTATAGTTAACCAAAAAGGCTAATTTTGAAGGACGAAAATTCTGTATTTCACAGCCTAATCTGAACAATGTCCTGTGGCTTCCTATGCGGAGATGTCCAGGGCACCGCACAGCTCAGGGGCATACTGTAAACAGAAGCTAGCAGTCTCACCCTTCTTTATTCAGAATAAACTGTAGGATGACTTGGTTTTAATAACTGTGACTTCTTCCTTACAAAAATGAGGATATTTATTTATACATTTAAAGGTGCTTCTTAAGACACCTTATACCCTAGAGATCATTCATCGCCCTGAACGACCTATGCCATGCTACTCAGTGTCATCTGAAGATCATCAGCACCAGAGGGGCAGAGGAGCCTGCAGAAATACAGCTGGAGGGACCAGCAGGGATTTCTTTTTTTGGTACTGAGGATTGAACTCACAGCCTCACACTTGCCAGGCAGGCACTGTGCTGCTGAGCTGTACTGGCGGCCCCAGGAGGGATTTCTGTAAGCTCCTCCAAGGCTTAAAACACGTAAGAAGGTCATGCCAAGGGTCCAACAATAGGGCCCAAATTTCTTTCTCCATCAATGGAACCTGCTTCTAGAGTGCATGGACCTCCCTGGCTTAGTAAGTCTAGTCAGACATCATCTCACCGAGGATCCACAGATTCCACTGTCTATTCTCCCAGAATAGCATCCACACCCTACTACACTATATTTCAGGAGTAAAGAGGAAAATGCAACTTCACAATGCAATTTGGAAAAAGTAATCAAGTTTTCTGAGTACTGTTTGTGAGGCTGAGGCAAGAGGATCACAAGTCTGAGACCAGCCTGGGCAGGTCAGTGGCTGAGTTGAGATACTATCTCAAAATGAAAAATAAAATAGGGTGGGGGTGGGGGGTGTAGCTCTGTGTGACAGACCTCAGATCAATGCCCAGTACCATGAAACAACCATCCAAACCCCACCCTCAATTCTACTACTAAGAGGTTAGTAGTTCAGGAAGCCCAATCAGGTCTGTTAAAAGCTCTACACATATTGTTAGACTCTGTTCACTACTATAGTAATTTGGGTATTCTGTTAACCTACAAAGAGAAGGAAAAAAGGTTTGGTACTTTAATTTCTTCAAACTCAATACTCCTCTGGTTTTGAAAAATGCTGCAGGCCAGGCATGGTGACACATGCCTGTAATCCCAGCACTCAAGAGGCTGAGGAGGACTGTCACGAGTTCAAGATCAGCCTGAACTGAGTAGTGAAACTGTATCTCAAAAAAACCAAACAAGCCAGGCATGGTGGCTGATGCCTGTAATTCCAGCACTCAGGAGGCTGAGGCAGGATGACTGATGCAAGTTTGAGACCAGCCTGGGCTACAAAGTGAGCTCAAGGCGAGCCCGAGCTGCATAGTGAGACCCTGTCTCAAAAAACCCCACAAACAAACCAAGCAGTACTTTTTTTTTTTTTTGGTACTGGGGATCGAACTCGCGACCTAGTGCTTACCAGGCAGGCAGCGCTTGTGCTGCTGGGCTAAATTCCCAGCCTGAAAGCAGTACTCTTGCACTAACTACCCTTTCCATATTTAGGAAAGAAGTTATTTTCATACACAAGAAATACGTTTACTGTAGGATGACAGTCCAATGCTGACCTACTCCTTATTCATCACTGTTTAGTTGAACTTTCTGTGATGTTGGATATGTTCTTTTTTCTTTTTTTTGCAGCACTGGGGATTGAACTCACAACCTTGCACCTGCCAGGGCAGGCGCTTAAGCCACTGAGCCAAACTCCCAGCCCTGGTTTTTTGAGGCAGGGTCGCACTATGCAGCTCAGGCCAGTCTTGGGCTTGTGTTGTAGCCCAAGCTGGCCTCGAACTCACAACACTCCTCCTACCTCAGCCTCCCGAGTGCTGGGATTAAAGGCATGCGCCACCATGCCCAGCTGATGCTGGATATGTTCTTTTTCTGTGCTGACCAAAATAGTACTCACCAGCTTCAAATGGCTGGCTACCTGAAATGTGAGAATGCATTTGACAAGTGATTTCTTATTTACTTTTAACTAACTTGCATTTAAACAGCCAAATCTTGCTACTACCTATGATAGTGGGCAGCATACCTTAAGACTGCTTGAAAGCCCACCCTTAATCACCTGAAAATACATGGTAGATAAAGTAACACTTCTCCAAAATAATGCAGTTACTTACGTTTGAGGCTGGGAAGGGTCATCCCCCAAAGAAACGCTCTCCCCTTGGATTTCATTGAAACACTTCTCACAGAAATGATACCTGTCGGCAAGAAGGCCATACTGGGGTGAACTGTTCCGTTCACACAACACAGCCCAAGCCAAGCAACGAAGCCACCAATCACAGCAGGCCAAGGAGGGGGACGGGAGCAGAGAGCAGGTCATCAACGGCGACAAGGACATTCAATGATGCAGGTTTATGGGCCCCACAGTTTGGTTTTTTGGTTTTTGCAATCAAAGCCAAGTGCAGACAACGACAAGCATGAGGGAGAAAAAAAAAAACACAAAACAAACGAAGAAATGAGGGATTGCAGGACAACAAAAAACATAAAAGCAAGACAGGACAACACAAAGCAGAAAGCCAAGGCAAAGCACAGATTAGCATTAAATATCTCAATGGGATCACAAGTACCAAATGATTACAGCAAATAAAAACAGAACATTTCACTTACAAAAACCCATACCCTTTCTTTTGACTAATTAATGCAACTTGACGTAAATAATCAAAAGAAAAAAGAATGACAAATACGACTGGGAGAATTATTACTCTGACCATTACCCAAACATGACAAACACTTCCCACTTCCAAAAAATAAATAAATACATAAACATTCCACTATGGATGCAAGAGCAGTAAACAGTTATCTAAGGACAACTGGGAATTGAAAACATAAAACTTCAATCATTAGGAAGCTCCTAAGTAAATCAGCTTTCACTGAACAAACTGCACAAAGCAGTTAAATATTGATTGAAACAGCCATCAAGTGACTCATTTCAAAAGGCTAAACAAAGGCAGTTGTGTGCAGGTATAAAATTAAATATGCTGTTAAAAATTTAAAAATTGAGCTGGGCGTGGTGGCGCACGCCTTTAATCCAAGCACTTGGGAGGCTGAGGTAGGAGGAGCGTTGTGAGTTTGAGGCTGGCTTGGGCTACAACGCCAGCACAAGGCCGACCTCAGCTACATAGTGCGACCTGCCTCAAAAAACCAGGGCTGGGAGTTTGGCTCAGTGACTTAAGCACCTGTCTGCCAGGTGCGAGGTAGTGAGTTCAATCCCTGGTGCAAAAAAAAAAAAAAAATTGTTTGAACGTCAAGACTGGAACAAGAGAAAAAGCATCATGCCAGTTGTTAGCTGCACTGTTTTAATATAAGATGCTTATAACAATGTTAGTCCCCCTTTCTCTAGGTTTTAAAGAAGTAAAAAACTGGATTTTGAAGCCTACGAAGCAGGAGTACACTTAACTTTCTGTAAATAAAACAAAAAGTTCAGATGAATTTTCAAAGCTAGAAATGCATCTGTAGCACACAAGTTCAATAAAAGCCAACATCATGGGCTTGTGTTAATAAACAACTACAGGGTATGAACTAACCAGCCTTGCTATTTCTGTGTCAGAGGCCCCTGTAGATAGCCTGTGGAAGCTACACTGTAGGCTGATTACTGAAAACAGGAGATAGTTCAATGAATGCAACTTATGTGACTCCAGCCGCTGGCGGGGCAGGAGAAATAAGGCACAAGTTTCCCATTCACTAGAACTCTGCCACATGTAAACTTTTGTAGGGAACTCAAGTTTTCCTAAAAGAAAATACTCTGGAATCCTGTTTTCACGTATTCTAAAAACAAGGTAGACCCCACACAAAAAGAAAACATTTCTAAGGATCTTAGGTGAAGGGTCTGGAGGAGTTTAAAATTCTGCAGTTTTCAGAGCAGAGAGAAAAGGTGCCTTAGAAAGTCTCAATCACTCCAACAGCTTCCAAGCTGCATGACTTTCCAAGGCCTTGAGCTTCTTCCTTATGAAGTCAGGACCCAGCACTAGGGGTGTGGTTCAATGGTAAAGCACTTGCGTAGCACTGGGCATCAAAAACCAAAACACACAAAAACAAAACATAACAGCCCCGACAACTCATGCAAGGCTATTTTTCAATAGAAAATTTTGTAATTCTGTAAACAGAGGCAGAAAACAAAGAGTAGAACTTGTGTCATACAGGTGTTTTCAAGCAAGTTACACATGAATCATGACATCGGTGTGCTGGTCCATCCGCATGCACTCCTTCTTCCACGAGAGGACATGTGGACTATGGTTCACACAGGATCGGGCTTACCTGTTCTGGTAACTGTAGTAAGTGGCATCACGAGGGATTGTGCATAACTGTTTGCCATAGCAACACAGTGTCTGTGGAGAAAACTCCAACTGCAAGAGAAACCATTTGTTAAAGAGCACAAGGGCCTGAAGCACAAGCTACAAAAGCCACAAGAGCATATCAGAAACAAGTCAGTGATGCCGTAGTTCTCGTAATAGGTTACACTTCAGTTTTCAAATCCATTCTAAGTTTACACTGTGTAATTTCGCCACCCTGAGGCAAGATGAGCAGTCACACCCTTCCATTACCACCATTCCACAGGCCCCTAATGGGACATTCGGAGCTTAACACTGACTTGGCATTCACAGGAAAATGAGCACACGCTGGACAATGTTCATCTACAGGGGAACATGGCATATGGAGCACATCTGGGCAGAGCATGTCTGTTAAAAAAAAAAAGCCCACTCTGTGGGAACAGATACCACTGTGCTATGTGCAAGTAAGAACAAATAATGTAGCAAAAGAATGGCCTGTCTGAGTTAGGGACATAGCTCAGTGGTACTGCACTTGCCAAACATGCATTGAGGCCCTGGGTTAGTGCCCTAGCCCAATAAAAAGGATGTGGAGGGCTATCAATGCCAGAAGCACAGTCTTACCCCAATCATCAATATCCTAGAAGTTAACAGCAGATCCAAAAGCTATTTTTTACCTTTCTGCCACAACAATATCCAAGGCTTTGCATGACTGGATCAATTTCTTGTTCAAAGACCTCAGAAAGCTTGGAGCAGTATTTGTACACCCGTGATGTTTTCCGGTTATATAACCAGGCGTTGTTGAACATAAGCCAAATGTCATCCACATACTGCCAGGGTTCTTGATACTGTCCAGTGTCTAATTTCCTCTTAATGGTAGAAAGATCCATAGGGCTTTTCACAATATCGAAATAATCCTAGAAGAACAAGGGATACCAAATAACATTACTCACTCCTGGGCAGTATTTTTTTTTTTTTTTTTTGGCGGCACCGGGATCGAACTCACGGCCTCACACCTGCCAGACAGGCGCTTAAGCCACTGAGCCAAATTCCTGGCCCTGGTTTTTTGAGGCAGGGTCGCACTATGTAGCTCAGGCCGGCCTTGAGCTCACATTGTAGCTCAAGCCGGCCTCGAACTCACAACGCTCCGCCTACCTCAGCCTCCCGAGTGCTGGGATTAAAGGCGTGCGCCACCACGCCCGGCTCTGGGCAGTATTTTTACAGCAGACAAAGTATCTTCCTATTATCATTAATTTTCCATGTAATGTTGAGTTTCTGCCCTATCTGTATTTCCCAAGAGCTGGTGGATGCCCATCAGCTTTTTAAATCATTAGTCCACACATACGTAAAGCAGCTCAGAGAACATCACTACTATGGGCAGTAGAATGAAACCTATGTACTATGAAATCAGTACCAAATATGGTCAAAGATCTTCAAAGTCCTAAAATGAAACCTGCTAATAGCCTGTTACATGATGGCATTTTTTATTTTTTTTTTTCTTGGTACCGGAGATCAAACTCACAACCTTGTGCCTGCCAGGCAGGCACTTAGGCCACTGAGCTAAATCCCCAGCCCTATTTGTTGAGATATGATGGCATATTAAAAACCTGCACATGAGCTGGGTGTGGTGCATGCCATGCCTGTAACCCCAACACTCAGAAGGCTGACGCAAAAGGATCACTGTGAGTTTGAGGCCAGCCTGGGTTACACAGCAAGATCCTGCCTCAAAAAACCAAAAACAAACTTGTACATGAATATTAACAGTGGAATTGTCCTCATTAGACAAAAAGTGGAGACAAGGCAAATGCCTACCAACTAATGAGTGGGTAAAGAAAAAAGTGGTATGTCCACAGAATGGAATATTACTAGGTTATAAAAGGACTGATGCAGTGCCATGTGTCTGTTATTCCAGCTACCCATGAGGCCAAAGGTAGGAGGATGGCAAGTTTAAGACCAGACTGGGCAACTCTGTGACAAGCTATCTCAAAAGAAAAAATTTTTCAAAAGACTAGGGGTATAGCTCAATGGTAACACATATACCTAATGTATGAGGCTCGAGCTGAATCCTCGATATAACCCCCCATCCAAAAAGTTATGCTAAGTCAAAGGAAGCAGTCAAAAAAACCACATATTGCATATTCCCACTTAATGTGCACAACAGACTAAACTAGATGCAAAAGGGAGCCTTGTGGGCTAGGGATGGAGCTAAGGGTGTGCTATAGAAGGAAATTCAGTGATTTTAATGAATGTGGGGTTTCTTTTGGGTGGTTATAGAAATGCATTAAAATTACAGTGATTGTACAATTCTGTGAATACACTAAAACTCAGTGACCTGTATACTTTGAACAGGTGCTGTGTCAATTCACAGTGGCTAAATCTTGGAAGTAGCCTGTATGGCCATCAATGGATGAATAAATAAAATGTGGGATTCGTATACAATGAAGTACTGTTCTATCATAAAAGATAAACTTGAGTCATGTGCAGGAAAATGGAGGTACCTTCAGACTATAAGGTTAAGTAAAACCGGACACATTTTCCCTTATATGAGAAATCCAAAGTAAAACTAAAGAGCAAAATAAAAGATAGGTAATAGGAAATAGGAAGTCATAATTTTTTCCAAATACGATGGGGACCAACAGATGGACAAAGGGTATTAAAAACAGAGAAGAATCACGTACACGTAACCAACTCCCCATGAGGAATATAATCATTACATAATACGCGTTAATGTTTAAAAAAACCCAAAAAACAAACAAACTAGGTGCCTCATAGAGTAAAACTGTATCTCAATGAAGTTGTCACCAAGTGAAAACAAGAAAACAAAACACGACAAAACAAAAATAACTTAATACTTACAGGGATTCCTAGAAGCTGAGGGTCCACAGGCTGACGAAAGGGAAGGGATTCTGGGTCTTGCCGGTAAAGTGCCTCCAGGGTTGGCATCAGGGCCTGTCGTAATTCTTCTGGTTTAAAAACTTTAAGAAGAGTACATTTGAGATCAGTTACAATTAAGTCATGGAATTTTTAAAATGTTCAAGTGAAAGCTTAAAAAGAATCTCAAGCATCACAAAATGCAAAAGTGACTACATTGTCCTCAGGAAAACAAGACTAAGGGCTAACTTTCTAATCCTATGTTATGCTGCCTACAAATTGGCATGCCTCCATCACCACCCTTCACCAGCTTTAATTTTCTGTGCACAAATTTAGTAGAAACAGAAGCCAAAGGCTTCTAAAAACTTAGGGCTTGCCAAAGTAACAGTCCAAAGGGTGCTGTGGTTAACAGGGGATGCTGTCAAACAGACCAGAAGCTGCCCGCCGTTGTGACACCAGCAGACGTGGTATCTTATCAGAAGAGGATCAAAGGCACTGAAGGAAGTCTTTCATTAAAATGTTTTAAGAGTTGAGGAGAATGAAAGGGAAAAAATGGAAACAAAGCTTTTATAAATGGGGATGGGAATGAGAAACAAAGGAAAAATCAAGATATATCATGTACAGGTACAAGTTTCCTATGATCAATGTGATCATTATTTATGGCAAGTATATACTATAAAAAAAAAAAAAAAAAAACGAGAGCTAAGGGGAAAGACACTATTTCTTTTTCTCTTTTCCTTCTTTTTTTTTTTTTGGTGGCACCAGGGATTGAGCTCACAACCTTGCACCTGCCAAGCAGGTGCTGAAGCCACTGAGCCAAACTCCCGGCCCTACTTTTTTGAGGCAGGGTGGCACTACGTAGTTCAGGCCGGCCTTATGCTCATGTTGTAGCCCAAGCTGGCCTCGAACTCAACACTCTGCCTACCTCAGCCTTCTGAGTGCTGGGACTACAGTGCTGGCATTAAAGGCATGCACAACCATGCCCGGCTGAAAGACAGTATTTCAATGGCAAATGACAGATTATTGGTCTAAAAGGAGAGAAAGAACTAAATTGTTGCTGCTAGAACAGAATTAGTTATTCAAATGTTGTCTCAGTAACAAAAGTCCCAAAAGTCAAGAAAGACTTGCTGCCATGTTCCAAATGAAATTAATTAAAGCTAGTGAGTACGGGTTCAATTTTGAGTTAAAACTCACAGCAATCCTCCTGCCACAGGCCCTGAGGTGCCGGGATTAGAGGTATGTGTCATGACATTTGCCTTAAATGATTTTTAAGCTGTACATTTTATAGCACATTCTATTTATAGAACACTTTTATACATCTCCTCCAAGAGCAAGTACACCTGCCCTTGAGCTAAGTCCTGACTATGCCACTTCACCTCTACAGCATCCTGAAGAGCCAGCTATGAACCCAGGCAAAAAAGTTCCTTAACTTGAGTAAACTTCAGCTTTCCTGCCTGTAAGAACAAGGCCAGGTGACCTCAGAGCTGTAGTGAAGTTAAGTGAGATTGTGTATGTGACTGTGACACAGAAAGCAAGACACAAATGCAACTGTTATTATTCCTATTCTTTCTTGCATTTCAGTCAAGGATATTATTTAACAATTTCTCTCTTTGAAACAGAGAGACTCTCTGGATGCTGCTAACCACCAAACTCAAAGAAATAGAATGTGCACATACCAATAGATGCAGTAAATGCGTAAGTCTAAATAAAAAATAAATTGTTCCCCAACATTAGCAATGTAACACACAGATCAGGCCCAGGTCTCTGCACGTAAGGAAACTACATTAATGCCAGTAGCTCAGAGCCAAGAGGCCTGGTCCCATTCTACTGTGGGACTTTGGCATTTTTTGCTACCTGTATAAAAGAGCCCCCAAAGAAACTTACTTTTTTTCTTTGACTGTCCTGGAGCTGGAGAAGACTGAGTAGCTGAAGTACTGGGCTGGTCTTCCTCTTCTTTTATTTCAGGTTTTAACTCCATGCTTCTCTCTTCTGTTTCTATAGGCTCCACTTTACATTCCTCTGCTTTAGCCTAAAACATAAGAATCTTTAGTAGTCTCAAGACACCCTGTAAAACATTACATTATTTACTTGCCAGCATGGACATAGCTCCGCAGCCTCTCTCAGTGGAAAATCACTGCAATGAGACCCAAGCAGCAGAACACTTGCCCGCAATACTGACTTTGTATAAACTGGATTCTCTGTAGTAACTACCTCTCACCTCTTGAATATCCTCTGGCTGAGCATCTGCTGGTTCTGGTTGATCCACTTCCATTTTAGCGTCCATCTTCACTTCCTGTGAAGGCTGCTTCTCAGGAATTGTCTGGGAATTCACTTCTGTGCTACTTGTAGATGGAGGGTTTGACACCTGTCCTTCAATGCTCACTGCTGGCTGGGACAGCTGGGGAGAAGTGGAAGAGGGGTGAAACAAGAGGTTTACCAAGTATTCAATTAGAACTTAAGCTGCAGAGGATTAAATACTTATTTTGAGTTAGTGCCATGATACCCACCGATGGTACTTGCTCTTATCCTACCCATTTTAAGAGCAAGACATTAAGGACTAAGACCAGTGGGCTGGTAACATATAAAAGAGCAAGTAACTGCTTCTTTGCTAAGTACCTCTCTTGTTAGTATGCAAACAGTGGAGGCTCCTCACTGTTACAGGAACTCAGTTTAAGAGATGGGATAAGAAATTATAAAGTTAACTGGTTATCCTTTTTTGTGCTTTAATCTTACTAGGAAAATATCTAAACATATAAAAAAAAGCCAAGAGAATAAATAAAATGAACTCATATTTAATTGGAACAAATACGTTCCAATTAAATATAGCTAGCAATTTCAGCCTTTTCCCTAAGTCTCGCAGTAAGAAATTTTACATGGTCTAGGGATATAGCTCAGTGACAGAGAGCATGCGCAATCCTCCAGGTGTGCACACACACAAACCCTTAACGAAGAGTTAGCGTTTTGTGGAACTACCCTGGAAGAATTAGGCAGATCCAGAGATTCAAATATGTTGCCCTTCCTTGTTTATTAAAGACCATGACGAAACAGTCACTGGGAGACTGCATTTTATGAGGTGACTATGACCAACACAACTAGAACTAAAGTATTACTATCAACGGTCAGGCTAGAAAATCTAAGCCTTACTACAGAACGCTATTAAGACCCAAGTAGTAGGTTAAAATTTGGATTTTTATAGATATATTACCAGCTGTTCAAAACAGGTTGTTTTGCATTTGAAATCTTTTTTTTTTTTTTTTGTGGCACTAGGGATCAAGCTCACAGCCTTATGCCTGCCAGACAGGCGCTTAAGCCACTGAGCCAAACTCCCAGCCCTAGTTTTTTGAGGCAGGGTCGCACTATGTAGCTCAGACCAGCCTTGCGCTCACGTTGTAGCCCAAGTGGACCTCAAACTCACAACGCTCCACCTACCTCAGCCTCCCAAGTGCTGGGATTAAAGGTGTGCGCCACCATGCCTGGCTGAAATCCTAATCTTAGAGCATGACTTTTTCTTGGACACATATACAGTCCAATCATGATTTTTTTTTTTTCGTACTAGGGACTTATCACAAGGCTTTGCACAGCACTATACTGCTGAGCTATATCCCCAACCATTTAAAAAATTTTTAATTATTTTTACTTTTTTTGGTGGTGGTAGTGGTAGGGATTAAACCCAGGGCCTCATACATCCTAGGTAAGTGGTCTACCACTGAGTTATATACCCAGCACAAATAATTTTATTTTTGAGACAGGGTTTCACTCAATTATCTAGTTGACCTTGAATTTGCCATTCTGCCTCAGCCTCCAAGATTATAGGTAAGGAACAGCGCACCCAGCCGGATCATGGTTGTTAACCTTGTCAGCAGGTACTGAGAATTATAAATCTGTGATACTGAGCTTGTTTAGTACTACAATTTAAACTGCCTCAAAAAGATTCCAGTGTACATAAAGTTCATGTGGTATGCTAAGTGACATAATAAGCAAATGAAAGTGTCTTCTGCTTTATTATGTCCCTTATACTACAGGTCTCAGAAGATAACATGAAACATAATGGTCAAAGTCAGACCTAACCCAGCACTTGGGAGGCTGAGGAAGGAGGATAGCTGAGTTGGAGGCCAGCATGAACCACACAGCGAGCTTAAGGCCAGCCTGAAGGACACAGTGAGGTCCTGTCTCAAAAAAAAGTCAAGACCTAAACATCACCATTCACCCCATCCGGTGCTAGGTACTGCCCCATCCGGTGATAGGTACTGCCACAGGAAGGAAAAAAAGGAAAGGATGCCAGGCATAGGGGTGCACTCCTGTAATCCCAGCA